>JAQFYP010002627.1:0-12342 GCA_034694865.1 Bilobella braunerae | reverse complement strand
TCCCCACCATGACCGGAACCCACAGTACACAGTACTCCACACATGTTGACGAACCCTTAGTGGAAATGTCAAAGAACCAAAAAAAAAGTGTTCACCATGCACACCAATTACCAATACTTTGTACTTGAGGATACTAAGAAATGTCCAATTGGTCTTACTGGTCTTACTAAGTATGGATACACGTAGAATTGTGTACTAAAAGTAATGTAAAGATGTGCGTTATTTGAAGTAATCACAAAGCAAATGGCAAGCAAGTTTAGGTTAGGAAAGAGCTAGGAAGTATGTCATCATCTTACCTTAACATTCGTTTGTTTTTGCGAGACAACTGCCGTACTTCCTGGCACAGCCAAGATGTGATATTGTGGACATTTGAATTTTACTAAAACTCACTACTGAAATTGAAATAATGCAGTTCTTGATAATATAAATTTAGGGTTCGTTTCAAAAGTAACTTCTAAACTCTAATACTATTGATTATCCTACTGTGATAAAACTATTATTTCCAATTGGAAATTAGTTATGAGACAAACATCTTACTAACAAGAATTCCCATACCTGTAGTAGTAATAATAATGTTTTCCACTGCGAGGCGTAACAACGCTAACAATGGAACCTCGGCAGCTTATACTCACCAATCGGCACCATTGTTACATACGTTATTAAGTAGTCATATAACATTGCTTTTATGAGAAAATTAGCGGCCGATATTCATTTTCAACTTTTTGAAAATGTTTTAAATTTTGAAAAATTTTAGAATCCTTATGGGATTTAACACGGGAAAAATTACGATTGTAAGGGGGTATAGCGTCTGAATAAGTTAAATAATTTAACGATAACCCCCCTTTGAAGCGTCTGTTTTCCCGTGTTAAATCCCATAAGGATTCTGAAAAATTTCAAAATTTCAAAAAATTTCAAAAATTTGAAAATGAATATCAGCCGCTAATTTTCTCATAAAAGCAATGCTATATGGCTACTTAATAACGTGTGTAGCAATGGTGAGTATAAGCTGCCGAGGTTCCACTGTAAGAGTATTGGAAAACGACCTTGAAACTTTGTTTTGGCAATAACATGGAGTTTATCTTTTGCCTTGTTTCTTTAGACAAAACAAGACATTACACAGTATTACAATTTTTTGGTGTTACTTGTATAAATTGTACATTCCTAAATGTACATTCACATTGTAAATTAGGAATTATGCTGTGCTAAGTGATTACTACATTTTGATTTGCTACAACCCCCTGCAGGCATCAACCTTTCGGGCTCGAGGAGGCGCTTATGCCCCCCACTCGGGGGCGCCAATTTGGGCCGAGTCTTGCGGAAAACCCCAATGGGAAAACCTCAAACTTGAGGACGGGGCCTTGAGATTAGAACACACGAGTGAAGTCAGGAGAGTGCAATGCACTAACCACTAGACTGCGGCGGCTACCTTGACAAGAAATAGTTCTAGTCCAATATGCAGCCTACTCTAACGACGCAAATTTATTTTTGTAAACGTAGGAGGCGATATGTTCAACATTCCTATAAATAAAACATTGCTTGAACACAATCAAACCACAGTTGAAGCTACCACTTTCTTTTCAAAATGGAATACCAATGTGCTTTACTAAACTTTGTGGTATATTTCGTTTTGGTATTCGAAGCCGCTGCATTGAAATTAACTGTTGATTCTGAACCTCAAATCGTCTACAAAGGTTGCTTGTATAAGGATGGGTATGGAACTTTTTTTTACCGTTTTAGATATCTTAAAATCTTTTTTATTCCTAAAAACTATGGTACCTTGATTAACACATTGCGTTTATGCTACTCGTATTCCTAATCATAATGGAAGGTACCAACTAGAGTTAGTTGGCTCCGGAGCCGCGTCTCCCGACGCTGTACCGGCTCCGCTCTTCAGTAAAAGTTTGTGCCGTTCACTTGACGCCGGCTCCGGTTCTCGCATAATTTGGAATTTTGGGTCTATATTTCGGCATCTGTTCCGGCTCCTCGCCTCATAAAAGAGCCGGCTGCCGATCATTGTATTTTTCTTTGAAATAATAACGATTTGGTTAGATTCTTTTCAATTGCTCAATAAAGCCCAAACACGTATTTTCTGGCTCAGCAAAGTGAACCTTTTAATTGTTTTAGCGTTTAAAATTTGCCATTTCCTTGCTAGTACTGTGCTTTATATTTAGATTTCAACTGAACAAAAATGCTGTTTTCTGTTTAGTTTTAACGTTGTTAAGCTAACTAAATATTCCCGTTTGTTCAATACAGGGGTAAATAGTTGGATACAAGGTGCCACCAATATTTCCTAATGCTTTGCAGTTTATATTCATCAAAATATTCATGAATATTTTTCTCAAAAATAAATTTCTTGGTTGAACTACTTATTCCAGAAGAGTTTGATTATAAATAGTCAGAAAATTTAATGACTAAATTTTTTTTGCATCATATATCACCGGTAGAGGGCTCTCCGTAAACTCAAAAAATTCCGACTCCACGAGCCGGGGCTCCTGATTCCGCTCCAAAACCGACCCGGTACTTCGCAAATCCGGGTGCCGGAACGGCGGTTCCGACTCGCCACTTTAAGGATTTTGTAGCCAGGCGACGTCTTTGGCTCCGGCTCGGTTCTTTGCCAAAGTAGCAGAGCCATAAAACTCTTAATACTACTTTCATTTAAACTTTATACGTATGTAAAATTTAGGGGACTGAAACTATTATGCGTAACAGACGACGGCAAATTAAAGGAACTAGACACGGACTGTCTAAGTTTGCTTAGGCAGCATGCAGGGAAACCTATTCACTTGGATGACCTAGTATATCGTCTTATCTCAGTTAACGACGATTTTGTTGCTACCTACGAAAGAAGACCAGGTAGTACACATATTAAACTAGATTGTGTTGTTTGTTGTGCCATTGCAAAGGGCGTATGAGAATGGAAAACAATAATCAATGTCTGCATGTTTTTATAAATTTGTTGGTGGCTATGTACTCCATAAGTCGATGTATTGTGCAGCATAATACGTGTGATGTTTTGCTCATACTATTTTTATTTTAGTTAAAACTACTACGTTATGATTGCATTGTCCAAGCAAATATTACTTAATGTAAATGAAACATTCAATACATGTGCAATTTAACAGAGTATTTCTTACGTGGGGCTGAAATATGCCACTTTATGTTATGTTCTTATTTTATATTAAAGTTTTACTTTAAAATGAGTTTTTAAAGTTTGTATACTAAAGTTTGTTTTAAGTTTAAAGTTTTGAGTTTGTATTGAATGTCTTTTATTCCAGTCCAATTCCAACCCAAATCTTCCGACCAAATTTTCTACGGAACCTATTTCCCTGAAGGGTAAGTATTACGCTATTAAGTTACTGATATTACTCTAAATAATATATTCGTTATTACGCTGGTACAGAGGGTTGCAAATCGATCGTGTAGAAGATAAGGCCGGAATTCATGTAGAGAAAGATTCTAAAAATATTGCTGCTGAGCTGAATAAATTGCAATCAAGGGTCATCTTTACAATCGAGAATGAAGTGTATGTACTTGACACGGCTATACTTCACAAACTTTACCAGCCTGATATTGAAAGCGATAAAAACGTTTTGGTTGAGATCGGTGAAGTAGTTTTGGTTGAGTTCAGCAGAAATTCCGGTAAGTATGCATTTTTTAAACGTGCAAGTACAAAGCTGATTTTTTTCGCTTTAGCAATATTTAATACAGTGTACGTGACCAAAATAACAGCAATTTTTACGTTGACATGTGTTATTGTAAAGCCTCTTATATATACTTTGAAAATATGCCTTAGTAAAACAATTACGTTAAAATTGCAAAATGGAACAATTGTCTTGTATTTAATTTGGTTGTTTAAATAATGGATTGTCAGTTTTTAAACTAAATCGATATTGCTTCATAATTTATTTACATTTTTAGTGAGGGTCTACCTGGCATCTAATTCTGACTTTTTCTATTCTGGACTGGAAATACAACCAGGGTGAGTTATGCATTTAGGCTAAAAATGTTCGTCTCCAAAACTTACCAACTAATGCAACCATTAATTTAAAATCTTGTGTTTCTCATAAAAAATATACTATAACTGCTTTAATTAAATATTTTAAATAAAGTTACACCACTTGTACACCATACACCAAAATTTGCATCTACATAGTTGGGCGACCAATTCAACAAACGCGATAAATTGTGTTTTTTTTTGTACTGTTGTACCTAAAGGGTTATAGAGGTAACTCAATTTGAAGACCCAGAGGGCAAACTCGGTGGCATGACGATTCAAGATGCAGGAAAATTTCTAATGGAAAATAAGCCAAATTTGATTTACGTCACTGTGGATCGGTTTTCTAAAAATTTCGACAGTGTGACTGATGTTGGCGATAAAAGTTTTACGGTAAAATGCAGTGATATAGATGGTAAGCATAAAATATTCCTCACATTAGGACTACAAATAAAGCTATTTTCTGCTTATAAAATGTAGTTTTTCTTTTTACTGGACTTTTTGTTCAGCCGAATGTGCGTGCATAACTCGTTTACGCTCGTAAACGCAAAATTATTTCAATAGCTAAATTTTAAATTTTACTATAGCATGGACCTTACTCAATCGTCTATTTTTCCTAAATCAGCATTTTAAGAAAGAAAATTATTTTACCTAATTAAGTAATAGGACTACTAGGAGCAACTTAAGATTCGTCTTAAGGCTTGCTAGTTAAATATGAAGTGCCAACTCTAATCAACAATTGACAATATAAAGTATTAATTGCATTAATACCATACCATATATATAATTTATGATACTTTAATTAATTAATTTTAAGTTAGTGGGTAATCAAGAGTTCCCGTTTACTCACGGAGTAACTTACTTGTATTATTTGTGTAGCTAAATTCACAGTCGGGGCACTTGACAAATCCATTTACTCTGGTATAGTCTTTCAAGAAGGGTGAGTGCGACTAAATAAATTTTAAGTGTAAATAATGCTGTGCAAGGCTTATTCTTAAGTCTATTTATACAGGATCCTTAAAATTTTGAAGAAAGACAACATACCCATTTCAAAAAATATTGCTCAGGTAATTGAAAAACTCAAGATAGCCAAGAAATCAGAAACAAAAATTTTTCTCGACGAAGAGGAATATGTTAAGAAAATTACTAATGTACGAGGAAAAGGAGAGAGCGTTATAGTATCCTTCTCTTATTTTGACAGTAAGCTAATTATATTGATTTTTCCAAGAAATTCTTTAGAAAACACTTAATGGTGCCATTTTTGTGTGAAATATTTTCTAAGACAAGATATTTAATTCAACGGTTATATTTTACAATAAATATTATAGCTAAAAGTATATATCTCTCGTACTCCACTTAGTAGATGGATTGTATGTGCACAAATCAGCATTAAACTAATATTTATGTCTTTAGTAAATTTCTCCGTCGATAGTCAGCCTACAATTCAGTTCTGCGGCCGTTTTGATCGTCCCGGGTAAAATTTTTAACCAACTACATTTCAATACATTGACAAGCTGTACTTTGTAAAACACAATATAAACAATTGAATTGAATTTCAGATTTATTGACGTTACTGCTGTGTACGTTGATGCATCCACAGGAGACCTCAAAGACTATCACAAAACTTTGGTGGACTGTCAAGGGAAAACTGTGGTGGTTGGCGAGCAGGGTGACAAACTAACAATTATTGAAGTCGGACAACTTGTACACGGAATCTGTTCAGTCCGTTATTCGGAACCGAACACAACCTAAAACAATAAATTCACCTAAGCAAATAAAACCCAAACCTATATTTTATTAAGTAGCACATTAGCTAATGTATCGCAACATCTTCCGCACTAACTGACTGACTGTAGTGAAATTGGTTTTTTTTTAATTTTTTTTCTAAGGTTCAAGAAATTTCGGCGAATAACAAAACTACAACCAAAACCAAGTTTTATTTTTGGATTTCGTTAGTTTTGCATTACATGATAAGTCATGATGTTGACAATAACCTGGGCGAACCCTGCTCCTTCTTTCTTACTTGACGACTACTTACTTAAATGACGCCCAAGACCGAAGAGTTGTTCTTTTTGTGCTTTTGCTAGCTTCTTATGAAAAATAGTCATTATAATTCTTACGTGAAATGGCCATTTCAAACTAACATTAATCCAAGTTTTCCTACTCTACTACTTTAACATAATTAATTAATTAAATTAATAATTAAACATAAAAATGATGTGATTGTAATAGAGTTCTCCGCAGCGAGTATCGAACAGAAACTGTTTAGTTAATTAGTTGAAATAAATGTGTATTCATGACCCACATCAACATTTATTTGGCAGGGCGAAATGCTTCAACTGAAGCATTTGTCTTTGATATTCTTCAGCCCAAAAATTTAAGGTTTAGTACAGTTTGTTAAAAAGATTACTAGGACATTTAACTTAAATTAGACAACATTTGGAAACATTTGGAATTGGAAACTATTTTTTTTGTCAAATACCATTGCAATGACGGTTAACATAAACCAAACTTTTGATATGACGACACATACAATACCAAAAATTTCTACACAACTTGTTTCCAAATTCCACATTCGCCAGTCACATTGTTTTAGAAGAATACTGAGACGTTTGGCTCAGTGCGATCAAAACTGCATGGGCGTCGTTTCTCAAGGTGACTTCACCGTCATCTGATTTTGATTCAGTTCTACCAAGGTTCTAACGTGAAAAGTTTAGATAGTCAACTTAGTTGGTTGTGCGCATGTGGATAGCAATTAACGACAAATATTATAAAAATTTATGTCATCTGGATTATTATTAAGAATATGAATAAAACTAATCATTTTTTGCAAACATTTTCACAAACAACTATGAATTGCAGTCGTACACGAGATTATTTTAGATACTAACCCACGAGCATGAGTATCTCCTCTGATCAATGGATTTGTTTTGAATCTCCTAATTTTGGAAGGCAGTATTTATTCGTTGCCAGCATAACCGCATTTTCTATCATGTAATAAAGCTACACCTTATATTTAATTTTCTATCTATTTGAAACCATTCAATAGAACTATTTGAATCTTCATGATAATAACCACAATAATACTGTACTTGGACGTTAGCTTTTGGATTAAATTCAAACCAACAGAAGACTCAGCCTTGATGATAATTTTGATGATTGTATTGTATAGATTGTATAGAATACAACAGAATTGTATTTTTTCTGCAAAATTTCGAAGTAATTTTATTTTCAAAATTTTATATTTTGTTGACACAATTCACTACTGACTATCGCGATATGGTAACCACGGAGATAGGTGCGCCACTCCCCAAAGGAACTATTCCAATTGTTTACAGCGCGATAACATTAGGATTCAAAACTTGTTATTGAAATTAACAATAGTGTCATACAAGCTTTGTTACCTGAAATTTTTTTGACAGAATACTTCATTTCCGCACGGCAACTCCAGCTCTACGAAATATGAATAACTTGAACTGAAGAATGACAATTTTATGTGTAGCATGGACCTACGTTTGCCCGGTCTTGATTACGAGGGTCACGTAACGCATGAATTTACCAAGGTCAACAAAACCATATTTGTGCACGACAGTGCAGAACTAAGTAAGTTTTATATGAGAGCGTATAGAAGGGAGCGGAAAATACAAATTTATTAAGATATTATTTGGTAAAGAAGAAATTCTTCTAGAGGCAAAAGTGGATTCTAGGCTTCTAGTGGCTTGGAAATCTGTGATGATGGATGAAAACAAGAATAAAATTATCTACAAAAGATTTCAAAGCCAAAATCGCTCTGGAATATTTAAACATAAGTATTATGGAAATGCTGCAAAAATCGAGGTGGAAGATTTTTATCATCGTTCTTTCAAATGCGCCAAAGTCAACCTGCAGAATTGTATAATTTCAATTTTTCTAGTCTTTGGGATATGTGTATCAGCAGCAGCTGCAACATTTAAAATCTGTAATAACATAATCAGGGAAATTGCTCAAAATATTGTTTTTTGAGCCATTTGATCTTCTAAAAATTCTATTCTGATATCTGCCGTTAATGTTAAACTTTAAAGCATTCACAATTTAAGTTTTTTATGTTTAAATGCCTAAACATGCCATTTACAGGATAGGAGTACACTTAAGAGGACCCCATTCTTTTGTTTATGTTTTCAATCACAAGCGCCTTCTTGTTGAACATTAGAGTTTAAATTGAAAATATTACCTCATGGGTTGTAAAATTGAAAATTTAGTTAGCCATCAGCAATTTTACAAAACTTATTTGGAGACATATTTTTTCGTTTTGCATTATTGCCTAATGTAGAATATATCCAACATTATCCAACAGCACTATTACAAAATAAAAACCGAGTGAGAGTCCCCAAAGATGTCAATTAACAAGTCTTTTGGAATGGCGGGAATAATAATCCTGCCATTTGAAAACGGTATGGACCCTTAATTTGTCATTTCGGTTCAAGACATTAAATTTTGCACATAAAATCGTCAAGACAACATACCTATAATTTGCCATTATAACCGTTAGCATTTTACAAACTTTGGATTAGCCAATGGTTGCAAATTTCATCATGTTTCAATTTACGGTTACCTCAATGTAACAGTTTTCTGATTTTTTTAAATTTCTTAAATTTTCAAGATTTTTTGACGTATTATGAAATTAAACAGATAAAAAAAATGAGGTTTCACAGGGTTATCGTGTTACCTTCCAGACATTTCACGCACTTATACCTCTTTGAAGTATAATTTTAGTTTTTAGCTTTTATTTTATATTTTCAATCACGATTCTACAAATTCTGAAAATTTCTAATAATTTCAAAAAATAGAATTCGAATGACTGCCGTTTTAGTCGCCATGCAAGTAATCAAACACCTTACTATAAAAAGCATCAAACTAGGTCACAATAAACTAAATAAATAATTAAAAGCGGTTTCATTACAAACTTTACAGTTTTAATTCTGCCTAAGATTTGCATATTTGATTTCCCAAATTAATGTTTAATTCACTAATAGATTCATTTAATTTTGCAAATATATATCCTAAAGCTGTTTGACATCGGCTTAATGCCATTAGCTGTCTTAGAATATTATGTGGCACTTATTTCTATTATTAATCACATCTTGACCACTGTGAACCATACCATCTATTTTTCTTCCAACATTTATCTAGCTTGAGTTTTCAATATTTATAATTTTCATATCTCCAAATTCCCGGCAAAAACGGAATTGCCTCCATTAAGCTAAAACGATTTGAGCAAATTTGATTTACAATAATTACAATACTGCCGTTCCTTTAATAAAAATGGAAACTATGCATGTCATTTTTATAGTAATTTGCTCACTACCAAAGTTTAGGTTTCATCAATCATTATTTAATTTCACAATTTCTTAATTAACTTTTGGATTCTGAAAGGTGTTTCATATTATATTAAGACAAGAAAAAAATATTTGAGATTATTATATAACTGAGGCTGGAACTTAGCTGCTGACTCTACGGTAGTTCTTTGAAATGTTCACGAAATTTAAAATTTCTGTTCTTGTTTTCGACATCCAGTGCCTTTGTTCTAATTTCAAAGATTCTGTGATAGATGAATTGAACAATTATTTTGAGACCTACGCAGATTGTCATCTTAAACTTTTCTTGGACTTGGCCAAAACCCACCTTGGAAGAACTAAACTTCCGCTTGCAATCAGTAATGTTGTTTCAAATGAAACAAAACTAGAGGCATTTGTTGGCCACTCTGTTGTACATAGTTGGGACAACGGTACACATGGCTACTACCTGAATATGAAATTACCGTTTTGTCACATCTACTACTTTCTCCTCTATGAAAAACCAATCGATATTTACCGCCAATGGGAAAAAATGCAAAATTTCCCGTTACCAGCCTCTAGCATTTTCATTACCTTCACCGAAGGTGGAACATACGTGGCAAGGTACCAGCATACTGTCTTCGACACAAATATTCCTCTTTTAATAGTACGAGTTGACGAGTCAAACAACCCTTCTACAATCACGTACAGACACATGGTTGTCACAAATTTTGCAATTGAGGGCCCGGTAACTATTGGCCTTGGACCACTTAAGTACCCTCTAATATGTAGACTCCTTGACAAGAGCTGCCAGCCAGATGATTTCGGGCTGCAAATAAGATTATTTAGAGATTCTGATGTCATTGCTCCTGTTATTACCCATTGGGAATGTGAGATGGCAATGGGACGCAATGAGAAATGGACCAAACTTAACCTCACACATGATCTTCTCAAACAAATTTATGGTACACCGGGTAACATAGGGAATTCGGCGGGAAATGACTTAGCTTCGTCACATTTCATGTTAATGGTACTCTACATGGAAATGCTTGTTGCAACGAAGAGTTGTTTTGTCGTAAAAAATGGTCCTAGACTTAACAGAGACCAACCCAGATTGCAAAGCGTTTCAAAAATGTTTCGCAAAGAGGAGCTAGACATCGCGTTTAAAACAAGTGTATTTCCCATGGAAAATTTAATTTTCGACGTTCCAATCGGTTACAAGCCTAAAACTGTTCCACTCCAGGTCATTACGGATTCGGTGGATGTATCATTTGCAACATGTGATGGTGTTGTTCGCCCAATTACGTTTCAAATGTACTCAGTCCCGTTGGATGGGTTGAGTTGGGCGTACGTTTTAGTTACGTCGGTAATTGCAGTACCAGCAACACTCTTACTTACGCTTATGTTCAAAAAAGTCTCAGGTGTGGAACTGAGGGAGATTGTCTTAAGGTCGGTTGCATCATCTATTGCAGTACTCATTGACGTCATTACCGGTTTTACCGACACATATTTAGAGAGGAACAGACTTGTGCCTCACTACCGATTCGTCTTTGGTTCTTATATTCTTGCCTTTGTGGTAATCACTAATGCCTACCGGGGATTGTTTACGGTTCATGTACTCTCGCCTCCAAAACCCATTCATAAATGGCAAAGTTTCCTTAAGATGAACGGCTTCCATATCTTGCATGAAATGCAAATCTACACGACGCAGGTGACCCGGCTGGGTAGTAGCGAAATTCTGATTTATCCCATGGTTTGCTAATGTACTGATCGAGGATTTCCCATCGGGAAATTTTATGAACATAACAGATACACTGGATACGACCGCAATTGTGACACGTATAACTCTGTAATGCATCTAATCATGTATTTTAAACCCATGCTTGGGATAGAATATCGCAAAATCTCTAGAGAAAACTGCAGAAGTTGGTTGATTGGCGAGGAGTCTTGGATAGTTTCCAATTTTACGCTAATGAAACAGCGCCTTGATTTCAAGATTCACCTCACATTTTATAGTTTATACAAATCTGATTATACTAAGAATTATGTGAAAGTTTTAGGAGCTTGTGATCGAACGGTATTTGTTGATGAGTCTAACTGGATAAATTCAATGATCTCGAACTATTTAAACAAGAGATTGGAAAATGCAGGTGAGGATGCCCTACCGGAATTCACGATAGCGAAAGAAGAGGCTTTTGCATCGTGGCAAGGATTTCAGTTCTACGGTTCCCGATTTTGGCATCCAATATTGTATTCTCAGATGTACAGGCAGTTGCAAAAGGTAATGGAATACGGAATCTATTTGCAGTGGTGGAAGTATATTAATCTGAAGCAAAAGTCAAGCGAAAATAAAACACTGGAGAAAATTTCTAAACATAGGAATCTCCCTACTGTCTTCAGACTAAATATCAACATGGCTACTATTTGGGTCTTGTGTGCAGTTGGAGTCGGTGCATCTTTACTTATATTTGTACTTGAAATGCATTTTCATAAAATTTCAACGCCAATGTTTTTGCAAAATTCTACCTACAATATTGTGCTATTTGTAAACCATGTAATTACTCTAATCGTAACATCAAAACTTACTCGTAAGCCAATATAGACGAGAATAGATGTGTAGAGGCCGTATTTCGTATAACAGAATTTTGATATGTACGGCCCTTATACATGACATATACAATATTTCTTTCCAATTCGTATCCAATTCAAGATGTTATAGTTTTATGGTATGGACTCCTAATTTCCAAAGTGCATCTTAGAACGTAATTATAGCTTGTTGAAAACTTAAAACTTAACTTACGCCATTAGTTATTTATAATTAAATTTTGAATTTTCTAGAACAAATGCAAATTATGTCATCTAGTCTACAATTACATTTTGTTTGTCTGGAAAGTGACTGAGTTTAGGTTTATATTACCCCGTCCTTGGACAAGCAGCAGTGATGCTCCATTCATTTGAAAAAAAGTTTTTGTACTGTGATGCCCATATTTTGTGTTTTAAAATAATTAGGATAGTTATGAAAATTGAGATTTTTTG
>JAQFYP010002626.1:0-12342 GCA_034694865.1 Bilobella braunerae | reverse complement strand
AAACATTTTCAGTTGGTAGTGGTTTACATTAAGAAGACGCTATCGCAATTGCCATAATGATACGAGGTCTATGTTATGTTATGGGAATTTTCGATTCCATAAACCGGGTTATAAATTTGGCTGGGAAACACCTACAAGTCGCCACAATATCTCGCTAGAAAATAGACACTCTGACGCACGACCACTTTACGGAAAAACACGGTCCAACAGCGCGGTACATGTGTACCCAATCATACCCAGTGCTAACGTACTTACGCACATATTCTTGGACATAAAGAGAGTGTAAAATTTACTTCTAGTCAGTTTTATTTGCCTATACTGTAACCTCATCTCCTAAAACAGCCTTGCTTGGTAAACTTGGTTTAAGTAATAACTAATAAATAACTTCTTAGTAGAAGGGTAGCGCAGCTGCGAAGTCTTCCTTTGCTCTCTTTTTCACAAAAAGTACAATTTTTTTTTATAATTCAATTCAATTGTTTATTTGACATTTGTCATCCAATATTGTATGACACCCTGTTATCCTCTTGCGGGTAAAATGTAAATGTCAAGAATATTTCTTGCATCACAACAACATGACAAAATCAAGGCAAAACGTGTTTGCCTTACAAAGAGAAAAAAACATTTTTATTGAATAGTTTTCTCTGTGTCCTCCATTAACGACCAAATTGCCACAAATTTTCAAAACGACCTTTTAAAGTCAAATATTATTTGCACAAAATAAATAATTGAGATGGTTATGATGACCCAAGAAACGCCCATAATTGTAATACTTCGTATAAATTACCGTTCTCCGCTACATTAATATTACCGTTTTACCACGACTACTTCCAAATAATTTAAGCAATATCAGACATACATGCCATTTTAGTGGAGCCCTCTTACACTCCTGCTTGATGATAACCTTAAACCCAAATGTTTAGATATTCACAAATCTTTTAGTCTATATATTTAACACATTTTTAGCAATTATTTTAATACAAATATTGCATGTTTAGTAAATATTTACTCTAACTTTTAAGACACTCAGAATTACAAAACATCACTGTAATCAACTTCTCATGAAATGATATCAACTTCAACTAATCCGCATCCGTCGCCGCCATCAACAACTCTTCATAAAATGATAAAAAAAAGTATTTTAAATTTGAGGTTGTTTTTTATGTTAGCCCTTTAATCTTATTGTTAGTGAAGGACCATAGTGTAAGAAATCGATTAACATTGCAATTTAGCAAGCTACAGTTGTAGCTCCTTTTTCTCTTTTGCATAGACGTGCGTATGGTTGGTGTCATGTACTTTGAACGATGATTTACTTTTAGTAATTATATAGCGTCTAGCTGCTTTTTGGGAAGGCTCAGTTGTCTGTCTGTTTTGCCGTAACTCCCGAATGCATTGACTTTTCGCAAATCTGCAAATTCTTTAGGGGTCAAGGGTGAGCTTAAGTTTGAAAATGGGTCATAGGGGTCTGACCATCCCTCCATATATGACCCGTTAAGTAACCCCGAAAATCGAAAAATCGGGCTTTTCGTGTTTTTTTTTTAGTTTTGCTTGAAACAAAAAGTTATAATGTTTTCTTTACAGGTGACCCTTGAGCCCTCCCACTCAATACTATGACCCCTTGATGACCCCAAACCGAAAATCTGTGTTTTCGGGGTCTCATTTGTGGAGTTAATTTGCACTAATTCAAGACGCTACGGTTTATTGGACTTCAAAATTCTATCCTAAAATAACATATTTTTCAGAGGATTGTGACCATATAATTTTACATAACAAACATTGGAGCCTTGATGCCAAATGTGGTTGGAAACTTTTTGCTATAATTCAAATAAAACCCAAAAACGTACGTAACCAATCAGCGTATTGAACAAATAACAACACATTCTAATACATTCATTTCATGAAAGATTAGAAAAATGAAAACGAAATTTGGCTTTGAGTCAGCTTTTAATTTTCATTGAGCTCGCCTGGGTCATTGGAATTATAAACATTTTTCGTAGCAAATCTGGCGGAAACCACAATTCTTTGACTTTTGCTGTAATCAAAGTCAAGAAAAGTGTCATTGTGACCTTGATCATCGCAATTTTTTGCAAAAAAATGGAAATGCAAATTAAATGAACAAAGTCAAGCAAGAGTGAAATCTTCAAATCATGACATTCTCCAAACCTGGGTCCAATATTTTAACCATCAAAATGTTTCCAGCCAAAATTGGACAATATTCCCGCAGGTTTTATTACGTTTCACATACTTTTTCAACTAAATGTCTGTTAAAACAACCTTATTTCGTACACATTAAATGCGCTTTAAACAATCATGTCTGGAGTTTTACAAAAGCATAGTTCATACAACGGTAATTACTTCAATTCTCTTTATTGATGTCCTCGCCGTATTTTTGCCTTTTAAAATGGCAAGATTACTGGAATCGGACATTCTTGTCGTGGTATCGGAGATTGCAATTGTTGCAGTAGTATATAAATTTGTGACACTTTCTCTCATGGCGTCAACTTTTGAACTGGTTTCCCAGGAACACGAACAAATAGGAATATCATTAGTTGACTTATTAGTTGACTATATTTAAGTGTTGCGTTAAGTGTCTTAAGTTAAAATTTTAAGAAAATTTCTCATTTTTATTTAATGTAATGACCATAGATACTAGTCAACCAGCAAGTATCGACTACCTACGTAACCACAACCTTTAGAAATTAATTACCATATCTATTTCTAGCCTGTGTTTGTAGGTATTGCGGGTTTTCCCGACATGATTCCAAGTACACTATACCTATTACTTTTGGAAATGTGTTTTCGTATTTTTAGTTTTTTAAAACCGACATTAAGTACCAGTCCGTCTAAGACTAATTTAAAACCAAAGTTTTCCACACTTGCACGTAACAAGAAATTAGTGTCATTAGCATGAACTGAATTAACCAATAAAATCTACTATTAAATAAAGACGGAAGCGTACGTAAATGGGACATTAGCGAGTGAACGGAATACGCAAGCGCAACTCTCGAAGGGTTTTTGTAAAACTCAATTAGCTGTCAAGGGGGAAGGTTCTCATCAGAGATCTTCCACCCTCCTCCACAAATACGAATTTACATATTTTGTTTTGTTCTCCTGTTCTTAGGACGGGCGATGTATACTAGTTAATTAATAAAATAGATTACTATTTATTTTCATCAATTAAATGCTCCGTCCGATAAGTGAGTTTACAACAGTTTTATTTTATTTTAGTAATTTTTTTTGCTAACCAATTGGTAACACTTGGGTAAGCTCCTTGCTTACAAGAATTATGTTGAAGGCTGTAAAATCAGAGTCATTTTTAGTGGTAATTAACAAGAAAACATACAATTCTATGTGAAATAGCAAAGCTCAATTCCGTGTCCGTCTTCGAAGTGCGATTAGTTGCCTCCCGGAGGCAAATAATTTGTGCAATTATTTTGCCCTCTAAATAAAAGATGAATTATTTTTTTTTACAAAAAAATAAATACAGTGAAATATTCAATAATCAACTAACCGCCCTAATGTCTCGCGGAGATGACAAAACGCTTATTAAAGTAGCAATAACCAAAAGGAAAACGAGCACAATCCTTACTGAGTACATTGTGTCAGCCTGAAAATCGAAAATTGAAGAAATAGAATAGAAGAATAGAAAATTGAAATAAAGTGAGTTTAGATGAAGCATTTTGCAGCTTTTATATAGGGAACACTTCTCTGTGACATGGCGATACGAATGATAATTGTTTTCTTATTCTATTAATGCAATTACGTTACTTTTATGCTTTTACGCTAAACCATGCTTCCCAAATAGGATATGCAGGTATATTTTGAATCTTCTGTGGTTGGATTAGGTTAGATAACCTAACCTATTCTTTTCTATGTAACCGGATTCAAAACCTGTAGAATGATACATAATGTTTGAGTTGATGAAATAGGCAGCTTGACCCTTCTTTTACTCTTTCTAAATCTAGTCCAGTTGTACAGTTCGAAAATAAAAATTACTAACACAATGCCACTGTAATAAAGTCTAGAAAATAGCCAAACCATCCCGCCCTGGGGCAGAAACTTTTTGTTTTAATCTTCTTGTCGTTGGACGGGCGTGTTTGGCTGGTCATATGTTTTCAAAAAAAAATAAAAATTAACGCGCGATCACTCCTTTACCCGAAAATGACCCCTTAACCCAAGAGTAACTTCTCAAACTCAAACTCTACTTTTGCACGAAAGGTTTTGTTTTAATCTTCCTGTCGTTGGAAGGGAGTGTTTGACTGGTCTTATGTTTTCAAAAAGAAAAAAAAGAAAAAGAAAATTAACACGCGTCTACTCCTTTACCCGAAAATGACCCCTTAACCAACAGTAACTTCTCAAACTCAAACCCGTTACTTTTACGCGAAACAATAAGTCATGACCTATTGGGTCCCGATGACCCCTTGACCTCTAAAAAAGTTGATATCGATAACTTCAGAAGCCCGTACAATCGGAAATGACCCCTTGGCTTCAAAATGACTGAAATTTGCCATTTGCCCAGAAACATTTAACTAGAACACTGATTTAAGTCTGCTGAAGGCGCGTATTTTTTAAGATTTCTGACATGGTTATGTTTGCTTAGGTGACCTTACCTAACCTATTCTACTTCTATGTCTTGACCGAAATCGAGTAGAATGATAAATATGGCATAATTTGATGCAATATGCCACTTTGCCAATTTTAACTTTTATAATCTAGTTTAAAGTTGTACTGTTCAAAAAAATAATGACTTCCTTGAATGTAACAATAACCAAGTATACAGTAAAAGCCAAACAAGCCCGTACTACAACAGAAAGATTTCTTTTAAATCCTCATGGCTTCAGTCAGGCTTGTTTTGCTAGTCATGAAAAAAGAACATAAAGGAAATTTCTACATGCGTCTGAGAGAATTGCTGGATTTCGGAGTATGGTGTAAGCGCACTGTTGAGTTACAAAATTCAATTCAGTCTTGTAAATTGTAGTATTGAAGTTACAATTTGTAGTTTTAAGGTGCAGTTTTTCACACAAGCACAGGCAAATCAAGAGAAACAGCCCCAGAATTTACGAAAATTACCATGGCAAATTTTCAAAATTATGAATGTGTACTATTTTATTGCTTATTAACACAAGGTTACACAAAAGTTACATAAGGTTTCTTAAGGTTTAACGCATTTGCAACTTCCAACTTTTGTTATTATTGATAATTCCACCAAGATGGGGTAAAAATTAAATTTTGAAGTTACATTTGAAAAGGAACTTTAATCTTATTGTTAGTAAAGGACTATAGTGTAAAAAATTCATAAGAAAGTACTACAAGTAGGCGTGTTCAAAATTAAAAAAAAAAATTTTGAATTAATTTTAAGAAGTTTAGGTTCATATTAGAAGGCTGATTCCGTATCATTGATTTACGTTGCATTTTAGGAAGTTCCAGTTGAAGCACGTACTTCTGTTTTGCATAGACGTACGCTTTTGGTAAGTGTCATGTATTTTTAGCAATTAGTAACTTTTAGTTATTGGACTTCAAATTTCTATCCTAAAATAACATATTTTTCAGAGACTCGTGACGATGTGATTTTGCATAACAAACATTGGTACCTTAATGCCAAATGTGGTTGGAAAATTTTTATTATGATCTAAAAAAAACTCAAAACGTACGTAACCAATTAGCGTATTGTAATAATATCAATAAATTTTAAGACATTTATTTCGAAAAATAAAAACAAAACTTGGTTTTGAGTCAGATTTTAATTTTCGTGTAGCTCAGTTGGGTCCTTTGAATCATAATAATATTGTGTAGCAAATGTTTCGAAAACCCGAAAACCCCAATTTTCCAATTTTTGGTGTCATCAAAATGATGGAAAGTGTCACCGGTGTCACCTTGGACATTGCAACCATAAAAGAAAGTGAGCTCTTTCATTTCCTTTTGTAACGCAAGTTTATCTGCACTTTACCCAGCGCTAGAGATGGACGTCGTCTTTCATTTGGATCATTATTTTTCAAGGAAAATAAGATAGGGGAGCAAAGGAGTGCCACGCAGACGCAGCAGCGCTGCTTTGTTAATAAAATTTAACATAGCCAAGACTAGCCAAGGGCGGGACAAAAAAAACTAAAGTTTAATTTCTCCTGTCCTTGGGCAGGCTTATTTGGTTTAGTTATTTATGTATATAAAAGCGCTACATTTATAGCAGTACTTAAAATTAAATGTGTGGGCAAAGAAGTGCTCTGCCACTCCTGTCCTAGAACGTGTTCGTTTCGCGTCCTTTTCGCTAGTTAGATATGTAAAAGCGGTATTTTTTATAGCCGTAATTTCCAAAGGCAAGGGAGCCCTTGCTTGTGATTATACAAAAACCTACCTGCATTCCACTCAACGCAAGGGATGGGCACGGCATTTAAATTAAATCATGATTTTTTTGTGAAAAAAATAAAACAATGAAGCTGAGAAGTCCTCCCATTTACAGCAAATCACTCCTTTGCTAAAAAGTAAATGTAGTTAAGACAAGACCGTGCTAAGGCAGAAGAATTTTTAGAAAAAAAATAAAATTCTTTCTTTCTTAGGGCAGGCTTGTTTTGCTAGTTGAATATTACGCTAATGTTAGGTTCCAAATTTTGGCGTTTACTTTATCGATGCTTCTCATTGTCAAATTGAAAAAAACAAACAACTAGATATTGTAACGATCGACGTAGCCCCGCTCCCTGAATCCAAGTTGTCCGCGACTTTCAACTCCATAGGTTATGTACGTCAGTTAAGTTATGTCGCATTTATTATCTCCAGACTGGCACAAGACACAGTCTGGACACAGAGTTAATTAGTGTAGTCAGAGTTAGCTTAGGGGTCAGTAAGGTTTGTCCGTAACTGAAAGGTTATAGGTAGAGCTAGTTGGCCAGAGAGTCCAAGTTTCGCTTTAGTCCTGCACGAATCATCTCTGTAAACGTCGTTTGTTGTTCACAGGGGATCCCTTAAAGTACCGCTTGTTAAATTTCCAAAGTAAACATTCTCAGTTGCTAGTAGTTTACATTAAGAGGACGCAATTGCCATAATGATACGATGTCTGTGCTACTATTATACTATGTTATCTTATGGGAATTCTCGATTCCATAAACCAGGTTATAACTTTGGCTAGGAACCACCTACAAGTCGCCACAATACCTCGATAGAAAATAGACACTCTGACGCACGACGAACAGAGTCCCCCTTGAAACAGGCCTCCAAAAGTGGCATATACATTTTTCATGCGTTTTATTTAATAACTGTAAAAGAAATTTGAAATGTATGGTTCTGTTTGTGGTGGAAGAGACTGTCCCGGATTGTTTGAGACCAATTTCATAATTTTATGTGAAGTACAAATAAAGTTATAACAATGTTTCTAGAGAAAAGCTAAAATTTGTAAAATATGAACAGTCAGGGCCGACTAACAAATTTATGTACAAGGTCTAGGAGAGACTATTGCCATGCACAATTTATGTGCGTTGACAATGTAAATCGGATATTTAGCTAAAACCTCAGTAAACCCTAAACAAGTAATTGTCTAGGATTCTAAATGTATTTTAATTATACAAATTACCCCGATAAAAATGATCTACCAAAAAGTTTTAAATTGTTTTAGTCTTCCTGTTAAGGTTTGCCTTATTAGTTTGAATCCGTCGTAATCCAATAGATTTTTGCCTTTTCTAATCACCCGTGGTACTTTGACAGTCTAAAGCCGCAAAATAGACGCAGACTGAAAACTTCCAGTTTTATTGGTATTGCTTAATTAATTAGTTGCCTACTTGTTTACGATAGCGCGTCCTTGATTTGTAATATTATTCCTTAAAATAAAATCCGTAAGAATTTGCAAACATAGTGTTGAAATTTTAAGGTAGGGTCATGAAGGGCTCCTCTTTGCTTGTTTGGTATGATTCGTAGTGCGGAACCGATTATAAAAAATTTTAAGCCTCCGATATATTTGTCTTGCGTTCTAAAATTCTAGTGCCCAGCGAGAACACAATGAGGTGCGGTGCATATAAGACGTCCCCTCATCCCCTCAAAACTTACAAACTGAGCACTCATCACCTCAACACATACAATTCGTCCATCCTCTTAAAAAAATCATATTATAAAATTGCGAATTTTAAACAAAACCATATTTTTGACAATAATCAAAACTAAGCACATTAAAAACTCAAGAAAGAGTAAAAGTCAAGGTCTAAAAGTCACAAGATACCAAAATAAAACCAATAAAACCAATAAATAATACGTATAAATCTAAATCTCAGTATTAGCAAATAAGTTAAGTTAGTTAACTTTAACAACTTTGGGATAAGATAGAACGTCAATTTTTATTTGATAAATACAAATAAGTCTGTCCTACGGTAATAAAAGAAAGATGAAGATGTGTACAAGTACAATTAATTAGGCTAATGTAATGAAATATGAAAAATAAAATAAAATAAAAACTGGCTGAAGGAAACAAGAAAATTAATATCATACTTTCTCCTACATTTAACCAAATAAAAATATCCTAAAGATAGAAAAGGTGTGTTTCAATTATTATAGCGAATAATTTCCCTACAAATCAAGATAGTAATAGCTTTTAACTTTTTTCATGAACTGATAGAGGTTAACGCAACGAAAACACAAATAATGGCGTATTCTAATTCTGGAAGGACCCTAAAAAGCGCTCCCTCGTTTCCTTCATTTTCTTCGTAAATGTTGACCATCCGCTCTGCCGGAATGTCAAATAAAGTGTACCATTTTTTACTAAAAAAACGCATCATCAATACTTAAACTAAACATTCTTTTACTACCGTAATTATAGTAGAAATTTATGCGTTATTTAAAACAACATTTGTTCTCCGTAAAATATACTGAACATCCATTTCCAAGGTTAACATTCACTCAGCACCATTTTATGCTGTGATTCATCGAAGACAGTAAATGGTTAGCCGCTTCTAAGCAATATACGGAAACAAATGCAATAAATGACATTGACAATAATACAAACCATATAATAAATATTGTAGCCAAACTCGTACTTAGAGTCATTTGCTCGGGTGATCGGCGATACGCCAAAATGTGTTCATTATTTTTATTGTGCTTGAGCGTACTGTAATATCTGAAAGAGTTAGCCCAACCGGCATGAATTCCATGTTCCACGGTTTTCTGCAGACTTTTCTGAAACGCAAAGTGTACGTTTTCCTCAACATCTGACGTGATACAAGAATGAAATCCTTCCCATCGTACTGGTAGGCCCTCATTCGACAGCGTAAATTCAGGGGGTGGTTCTTTTGCGCCGGAAATAATATATTCGTAAATCAATTCTGCTACAAATTTTTGTACAATGTCTTCTGTGTCTGCAAACATCGTACGCTGGCAAGTTTTGAGCGTCCTTCGTTTACTCGCCCAATCTCTTTCAAATGCATATACCTGAAAATGCCTCTTTGTTTTAAATCGAGCGGAAAAGTAACCGCTTGTGGATTTGTTTGAACCCTTGAATATTGGCAAAATAACTTTCCAATAAGGGTCTGACTTGCTCTCAGAGAAGGTTTGAGTGCACGTTTCAATTGAAACATTTTTTGTAATATGACTCTTTTGAAACCTGTTTCCAAATGACATTATCACATTTTCGACTACGTCAAAACTTGCGCAATTTTTTTATCACCGACTTCTTCCACAAAGGAAAAGAAATGGCCGAGTGGGAGCCAAAGCTAATGTTTTGTCGTAAGCAATAACAGCAAAGTATGCAAATGCTCCAAAATTCCACTCCAGCTAGTTGCAAAATATTATTGAAACGTTTTGGAATATATAGTTCCCAATGAATCAACATTAGAAAATCTTCTAGATCAAAAAAGTTAGTCCACTTATGTGTAGCACTGGGCGGAGTCAGCATGAGTGACGTAAACAACCCTCTATAACCGTTGACAATTACGACTAAGCCAGTGATCCATGAACCAAATACTACGCGATAGTAGTATCTTTGCTTAATATCGTCAAACAATTTATGGGCCAACCCCGCATTAACATCAATTAATGCAAAGGCAGCAGATGCAATAGCGCTCAAGTATACGCGTTTATACATTTCCCAAAACAGAGATCGAGCTTGTAAAACCGATATTTTTTTCGAACAAGCAAAAGTTAACGCTAGCGCAACAATCATCGTAGTAAGTAGAACCCAAACCCATGATTCCTTATCTAACGGCGTAGTGTACATTTGGAACCCCAAGTGTCGTTGTACACCATCACATGTCGCAAAAGCGGTACGGATAAAATGGGTCACGACGAGTTTGGGATCAACGCATTCCATAAGATTGTTTTCTGCATCAAGTGGTTTTATCCCGGAATTCAAATAGTTCCCACTAGAAAAGAGTAAAATAAAGTGGTGGGCCTGAAACATTCCGCTCAAACTACTTGTAAGCCATTTGTGCTTAACAAAATGTAAGCAAGTTCGTGAACCCGACAACATTTCCATGTACATCATTCCAACAACTCCAGAAGTTATAAGTGGTAATTTTCTACGTGCCCAATCTATGACGTCTATTCTTCTACCTGGCGAACCAAAGCGATTTAATAGATATTTACTGGTAATGTTTAGGTAATGTGAGTCGGAGCCACAGCCAACCATAGCAGAACTGTGATATTCTCTATCGGAATCGTCAATTTCAAGTTTGATCAATTTCTTAGGTAAGGCATGCATTTGCATGCAGGAAGTGTACGGCAAATTAAAATAGGCCTGTAAATCAAGCTGTAGGTTGCAGGCAATATGATTTGAAAAGAATAATTATGAACTAAAACTTGTTCGTGCAACTTGTTTTCCTTTTTATAGTGAGGTATTAGTTGTATTCTCAAAGTGGGAATGGGAATATTTTCAACGTCTGTACGTAGTTGGGGCAAACTTTGTTGTACAAAAACAATAAAATTGATGAATACTGACACGAATGGGAACGAAAATTTTTGGATGTTGATGTACCAAGGATTTTCAAAAAGAAGAAAGAAGTAAATTGTGCAAAATCGTGACTTCCGTTGCGACCATTGTAGGTATTTTCCCTTGGACCAAAAATTAAGTGTCTCTTGATGGAAGAAATGTTCTATGCGTGTTGCATTTGAAGCAACGTTTTGTAGAGTTATTGGCAACATTGTTGGTTTAACTCTTAAATTTCGACTATCGAAAAAAACGGTTAGACCACAATCGTTGTAAGTGCTTAGAAATTTTTCCAAGCTCCCGATATATGTGTCCTTCCAAGTGTTAGTGGCCAGTACATAGAAGCACCCAAGGTCTAACAATGTATAGACAGTAATCATCATTGTAAGAAATTACCTGCAAAAATATTTAGCCGTTTAGAAATACGGCTATATTTTGCAGCCGGTATGTTCTACGATTTCAGACTTGGCAATTTGTGAATACAAGTTCTTGAAACAATTTCAAATATTTTTCACTGTTTCAAATAATGTAGTAATTTCAGACGAGTCCTTACTATATAATAACTAATATCACCTTCACCATTGATACACGTTTTACTCATTTAGTAAAATATAATGGAGCATGCAAACTTTAAATATTTTTTTTTATTAAACTTTATAAATTATCAATTAATCCATCAGTTTATGTGTTCCATAACTATTCATGATCCTCATAATAAATACGGGCAAGTTTTAGGCACTCTTTAGGCAAGATTTCTAACATGACGCGGGCACTTTACCTGATTACTTCTAAAAAGTTGGCATTTTTATATTTGTGCCCTAGAAGCCTCACAGTAAAATCTAGTCAATATAATTTATTAGATAACTTAAATTTTAAGATAAGTTAAATACAAATGTATTGGATGTATATTTCTAATTTCATGATTGCGTTAGAAAACTTAACGCTATAACTAGATACCAAAAAATAGTTTGGGAAACCGATAATCAAACACAAATGTATTTATTTATTTATTCCCAAAAATTAACATATTTAGCAAAACAGCCGCGAAAGGTTCCATACATTGTACGAGTTATATTTTGATTTCAAAATAATACTATAGTAGTAGATACTACTAATAATGCAAAATATTTTGAGAATTTCTCGATATCAAATATAAGTGGCAACTAACAATTATGATCAAAATATTCTGCTGTAAAATTAAACACACAATTTAGGTTAGGTTAATCACACAATCCAAACTTTGAACTAGTTTCCTAGTTGAAACTTAAAAAAAAATTATGCTATTTGACATTCGCCCGTATGGCCTGGTCAACATGACTCCATCTGTGAGTGAGTGGGGGGATGGTATCGGCCTGTAAGTTGACGAGGAAGTTGTGAGGGTGTGAGGCAAAGGGCTTTCTGCTAGACTGTGGACGTGGGGGTGACCACCGAGGAGCCTCTTGCTTAGGCAGAGG
>JAQFYP010002625.1:0-12343 GCA_034694865.1 Bilobella braunerae | reverse complement strand
GTAAGTACCTGTGCTAAATCCGCCAAGGAATTTCCCGTGCAGAGCTGGACAAATTGTGGTGTTTCAAAACGTTCAAGTTTTAGTATTACTTTGTCACGTGCTTTACCGCTAGCGATGTATTTGAGCAGTTGGTCAATTGCAACTTTGTCAAGACTAGTTTGATGCACATTGATTTTTGTGAGGTAATCTGGAGCGTAGCGCCTAAAGCTAACTACATATTTGTCGTCAATTATTCCAAATCCGTTTCGAGCTGCTGTAAAAACTGGTTTCATAGAGTCCAAAATCTTGCTAATTTCGTTGGCCTATAGCGTCAAAGTTTTGAAATAAATGTTCAATAATCATTTATTTTATATTTTAAGAATTTGAATTTACGAATAAGACCCAAATCTATTTATGTAAACATGTCTATGCCAGTAAATACGAAAGAATATAAAATAAATAAACATAAGTTTAATGTTGTGACAAATGTCATCAAAAAAATTACGTTGTCATGAGAATTGATTGCTTTGTTGTTGCCAAACTTTTGCCGCAATGTTTGTAACCGTTTAGGAAATGTGTTGTAATACAACACAACAGAGGCTCGTCTTCCGTTGACATATACTGTTGCATACGACATCCGTATGGCTTCACGAACCTTTCAATAGTGTTATAAAATTAATAATGATTTTGATTTTAATCAATATTTTAAAATCAAATTCCGTATTTTTTAAACAATTTTTGGCTTACAGAGTTGTAGTCTCTCTTCGAATAGCCTTCGTAGGCAGTATCAAAAATTGAGGCAAACTTGCTCTCAATACCTGATTTGGTGCATGGAGTTGCACTATTTGCCTTAATTGCCTCAAACATTTCAGCAAGCCATGTATCAGCTTCCTTGTGGTCCGTTTCCGCAACGGGTTGTAACGACACACTGGCTTCAAACCCAGGGCCGTCGCAAAATCCCTTAAAGTTTTCAATACCTTCCAATTCCAGAAGCCTTTGCCCGAGGTTCATCGCCTTGAATTTGTGCTGAAATGTCAGTTGGAACTTTTTAAGATTAAAAAAGCTCTAATACTCACAACTTGTTCAGAACAATTTTTTGTTTCAAAACTATCGAGGGTTTTTACCACAAGTAAACTAAAGCTATTTTGGCTGGGTTTGTATCTCGGATCAATGGCGTATATAGCACTATCCGGATAGGTTCCTTGTTCTGATAGTTGCGCCATTTTTGACATCAGAACCGTAACAATGTGCTTGTCACTAACGTCCCACCCAAGACTAACACTATGTTCTTGGCCAAACAGCTATAAAATTGAAAAATAAACATAAGAAGAAAAAACATATAAGAAAACAAGGAAACTTAGCTAACTAAACATAGTTATAACTGCAAGTATTCTAAAAATTGAATGCGACCTGAAGGATTGTAAATACCGTGATATAATACCATTGTTGTGAATGAAGTATTTCTCGCACAAATTCAAAAGCTTGAAAAAGCTCACCATGTGGACTAATCATGGATCCAAGATTGAGTTATATGGTTTTTAATTAATATGAAAACAGATTTCTGTATAAATAATCTTGTGCTTACCTGGTAGTAGCTGTAACACAGATCTTGTATAATAACAACCGAAGTTTCACTAATTTCCACCGTATCCGAGTACATTGAGCTTGGCACTTTAGGAAACGTTTCTTTTTTTCGAAGTGCTTCTTCCAAAAGAAACTTTCCGGCTTGTGCAATTTGCGTCGAAATAGACACATTTTCTTGAAGGGGAAGCTTAACGTAGGACCATTGGTCAAAGTTTTTGCTAATTCCAAAACCATTTTGCGGAATTGACTTGCTTCTCTGCACTAAGCGAGCAATGGAACTGGCCTCAGTTTTATTTGGTAGTAAATTTAGTTTCAAAATTGTGGCATTCGGTAGCTTGAACGCTTGTAGCATGGCTTGAAACTCAGGCCATTGTCCAAGGGTCGAAACAATTGCCATACGTAGCTGCCTTAGATCCCGTTTGTAAGAAACCGCGACTCCAAGCGTGTCTACGTTGGGGTCCATCCACTATAAAATAGGTTGGTAAGCATACATTAAATTTAGCAAAATGGCGCAAGTTGGTTCTGACATCTCTTTCAACCTTTCCGTACTGTCTCGCAAGGGTTAAAACAGTACAAAGAGTACAAACGATAAATGTTTAGAGGAGCCTAACTTTTTTTTAAAGCTTACGTCAAATAAAAATATTGCAATTAGCAAGCTTGTACATTGTTACCCTTGAAAGTAGCAACTAGATAGAGCTAAAAACAATCGGTTCCATGGAATACCGCAAAAACCAAAACCGTGAAGCATGTACCGAGAAAGCGAAAACAGGGAACGACCATGACCGAGAAACCCAATATTATGGGTAAGGTCGTTTTCTTTTTAGATTTTCTTTATTATGGTCGTTTTCGGCTTTGGTTCTTTCGGTTTACGTTTCTCGGTTTTGGTGTCTTCGGTATTGACCTGCTACCAAACAATCATCTACTTTACTAAAGCTAGTTTATATAGCGTTTTGTTTTGATTGCCTAGTAAGTAAAGCAATATAGTAAGGCTATTGCCTTACTATTATAGTAAGGCTCTGGAAGTAGGCAACAAAATACAGAATTTATTTCGTGCGTGCGGGAGTTTTTGATGAATTACACTTTCACATCTAGAATCTCGCAAAGATACCATAGATGGGCAGTGCTGACTGCCTTGAGAATAGAAATATGCATTTTGACAAAGTGAGTGAGCAAGGTTAACTAGCAAAGGGATTAAAAAATATATTTTGAAATAATTGAAACTCGTATGGAGCTTCACACGTAAAAAAACGAGGTTTGTAACAGCGGATTTCAGTGTCTGAATTTTCAAAAATATTTTACAATAATATTTGAAACTTTAGTTTTCCTGTTTTAGTCCGCTAAAAATTTTGACTTCTGAATCGAGCTTCTTTGCAGAGGTTTTATATGAATTACATGCATATTTTTGAAGGCATAAAATTTTGTTTAGTATGTTATTATCCTAAATTACCAGTTTGTAAGACACAAAAATTGAGGTGGGGTCCTCGTGCAGTTTTAGAAAGTTTTTGACAATGACTCCTTTTTCCTTAGTTTTATCGTACGCGTCGCTAGCATTTGCTTTTGCGTTGCTGATGAACAACTTCAGTGCTTCCAGTGCAAGGTCGCTGTTCGTCACATCTACACCTACTTGCAATTTAATTTGAAACACCGTGGCACTGTAGCTTCCTTTGTAGACGCCGTGCGTCACACGGTTTCCAGGAAGTGGCTCATTCCACATATCTGTTTCCGCCAAAATTTCGTCACCAACAAAGCACAACTACAAAATTGTTTAGTTAAAATGATTGCTATAATGTTCTTCTTTGTATATTTTAATTTATTTGTTTTACGTATGAATACAAAACTTGTTTCCAATCTAGAACATTTTAGTGAAGAGTTTCACAGAATATTTTTCATAACACTAAATTATGAAAAAACTTTCGATAAACTAAACTATATCAAATATGAAAAACTTTTCAAGTATCTTCCTGCAGAATTTCTTTACATGTGAAATATATATATATATATATAATTTTGAAAACTATAAGAGGAAAATCGTAATATTTGCCAAACTACGCCAAACAAAACTGTTAGTATTGAAATGTACTCCAAAGGCGGTTAGAGTATCTAAATTACCAATTAAGCATTGTTGGATTATTGGATATGTATTATCTTAACAATTTTATAATATATAAAAAAATATATATATAAACATATTAGTGTATTCACTTTGCTTACATTGACCGATTTAGTAGGGTCCAAATCTAGAAGCGCGCCATTTCGAAGCATTCTTTCTGATTCAATTATCTTGTGCACTTGCGTCTGTTCAACTCTTAGCGGAATTGCACCAAAAGAAAATAGAACTAAAATTCTGTCTCCCTCTGTAGCGAATCCGTAGCTGAATTGGATAGTATCCGGCGATAGTACCAAGGTGCAATCAGAGGATGACAAAGAGTCCCTTCCAAGTGCAAATTTTTTTAAAGCGCCCGGTGTCCAACCGGCTGAGGATACCTGAAGCGTGTTGCCAGAATCCTTCAATGCAACTATCTGTTGCAATGCCAATATGATTGCTTCTCCCTGGTGTGAATTCGTCCTGTTTCTATTTCTCGGCAAAATATCGAAATATATCCCGATGCTATTACTCAATGTTCCAATTCCTCTAGTATTAGTGTACTTGCTTGCGGCCAAAAGCTCGGAAGCTGCATCCATGGCTTCCAAACTCTACAAAACATTGTTGTTTTTTTTATAAAAAAAAAAGCGGGGGGAGGGGTTTAAAAAATTTAAAAAGTTTAAAGTTTTATGAAATTTGCAGAGCAAACGTGATGTCAAGTTTATTGTAAAAATTAACTTGCTAATGAGGTAAAGTTTATTACGTGGTTAAACTCAAGTTTTGGATGAGTTAGTTGAGGCGTCAACATGACGAGTAGCTGATAAATATACAACTTTTCTGAAATCTGGAAAATTTCTTCGGATCTTGAAGCAGGAAATACTAATGTAAGTGTGTGGCTTAGGTCGGTACTCGTTACTCCAATGCCCACAGAAGGCGACGAAAGTATCTAAAATATATGGATGTTTACGTGCACATTGTAAATCGTAGTAGAATCGATTGTACTACACATATGTAGTAGTACATATTTCCGACGTGTTTAAATGCAGTATATTTATGTTATTTACAAGAAACAGAACACACTGAATGGCTTCTTTTTGCAAACTAAATGTTTCTGATAGGCTTATGGAAGTAAATTCAAGGTTTTAGAAAAGGTAAAACATTAGCTTTGTTTGAAGATTCTCACCAAGAACGCAATTTGTTTTTGTTAAGCAAAGTCCCTCACAATTTGTTCAGTGTTCGAAAAAGAACAAGCCTGGTATATATGAATAAAATAACGTTTTCTTGTACAATATAGACTATGCTATAATACATATTGCAGTATATTATATACTTGGACTATTGTGGTGAAAATAAATAATAGCAATGATTGTATTTACCAAAACAAAATCCGAGAGCGAAACGTTTTGGAAAATTCCCACCTCCACTGCAAACAAGCTATCGGCCTCAAGGGACTTCACGTCGTCAATAGTCCAGCCTCGCTCAAGTTTCTGAAGCACAGTGTCAATCATGTTTGATGTTGGATTCGAAAATTTAAAGTAGGAGACGTAGTAGTTTCCGGTTTTGAAAAATCCGCTCGATTTGTCCAAATTTGCTTGACTTTGAGTTGGTTGCTTATAGTGCAAATAGTTTGCAAATGCCTTTGGTACCTACAAGTTGACGACATGGTGAAATTTTCTTTCGGCGTATATCAGCCTCAAGGCAAAGTTTACTACAATTTGGTAGAAATTATGTCACCTGTTTAGGTTTATTATTGTTTATATATTATTTTTTTTATTATTGGTATGTAACATTAGGAGTGTTAGACTCGGTTTCTTTACGTGCATTTTATTAACCTACTAGTAAAGAAGCCCGTCCTAAGACGGGAGTACTCATTAATTATTTAAATAACAAATTTAAATAACAAATTAGAATTAGTTTTTGAGTGAGTTGGAGGACATAGTTAGCTTCAGCGTACGTAAGAACCCCTATTTACATGTGAAACTTCTAAAAGTTAATTATTGTTAATTTTTAATAACAATTAACTAATTAGGATTTGGTTTTGAGCTAATTGGAGGTCATAATTAGCTTCAGCGTACGTAAGAACCCCTATTTTCATGTGAAACTTCTAAAAGTCAATTATTGTTAATTTTTAATCACAATTAACTAATTAGGATTTGGTTTTGAGCTAATTGGAGGTCATAATTAGCTTCAGCGTACGGAAGAATCCCCATTTACATGTAAAACTCAACTTCCAAAAGTTAATTATTCTTAAATGTTAAGCATAATTAACTAATTAAAAATTGGTTTTGAGCCGATTGGTTTTGACCCAATTTGGAGATCGAATTTAGCTTCAGCGTACGTAAGAACCCCTATTTACATTTAAAACTCAACTTCCAAACGCTAATTATTCTTAATTGGTAATCACAATTAACTAATTAGAATTTGGTTTTGAGCTAATTGGAGGTCATAAATAGCTTCAAGGTACGGAAGAACCCCCATTTACATGTAAAACTCAACTTCCAAAAGTTAATTATTCTTAATTGGTAATCACAATTAACTAATTAGAATTTGGTTTTGAGCTAATTGGAGGTCATAAATAGCTTCAAGGTACGGAAGAACCCCCATTTACATGTAAAACTCAACTTCCAAAAGTTAATTATTCTTAATTGGTAATCACAATTAACTAATTAGAATTTGGTTTTGAGCTAATTGGAGGTCATATTTAGCTTCAAGGTACGGAAAAACCCCCATTTACATGTAAAACTTAACTTTCAAAAGTTAATTATTCCTAATTGTTGATCACAATTAACGAATTAGAATTTGCTTTTGAGCTAATTGGAGGTCAAATTTAGCTTCAAGGTACGGAAGAACCCCCATTTACATGTAAAACTCAACTTCCAAAAGTTAGTTATTCTTAATTGGCAATCACAATTAACTAATTAGAATTTGGTTTTGAGCTAATTGGAGGTCATATTTAGCTTCAAGGTACGGAAAAACCCCCATTTACATGTAAAACTTAACTTTCAAAAGTTAATTATTCTTAATTGTTAATCACAATTAACTAATTAGAATTTGCTTTTGAGCTAATTGGAAGTCATATTTAGCTTCAAGGTACGGAAGAACCCCCATTTACCTGTAAAACTCAACTTCCAAAAGTTAATTTTTCTTAATTGGTAATCATAGTTAACTAATTAAAATAACAATTATAGAATTGACAAAATAATAAGCACGAAGTTCTTCGGCCATTTCAAAAAGTAAATTGTAAAAAAAAAAAGTAAAAAAAAAATTGAAGTTGGCAGGATTCGAACCCGCGACGTTCATGTTCGAGTTTAGGTTAGGTTCGACGCTTATCACTATTAGGAAAAAATGCCTTTAGCTAAAAAGCACCAGAAAAAAGATAGTGATGTAGAAGTCGGACGACTCATGGACCACCAACTCTGTTTTCTTATATTTTATTAACGTATTATGTTGTAAATTCATATTATTTATGTTAAACAAATACGGTTTTGTGAAATTCTGATTGTAGCGCGGTAATTTGGATTGTAACCACAAGCAAGCCTACAATCAGATTTTACAATCAATCTTTATTTTTCCAGACCCGTTTTTTTCATTGCATTGCACATAATTTTAAATTAAAGTGCTTTTCGCGCTGTGTTACAATACACAATCCTTCCGTGGTGAAAACTAGAGTAGATTGGCTACAATTCTTGAATGTGCGGTTAAGACTGTGTTACAATATTTCCATCATAATCAGAACACTACACTTATATTACGATGATGTGTGTAAATAGAAGCCAATGTTATTACCGTCCGTTTCGTAACTGTACAGAAGGGTACATTGCAATTGTGTTATAATTAACCTTGGATCTATCTAGAGTAGAACACTTATGCTAAACAGTGTGGAGCTGTTTGTAGTGTTTGTGCATGCCACACTACAAACAATAATTGTTTGCTACAAGTTTGCAACCTAAACAATACTTACCATTAGGGAAGTTAGATTTTCCAGCTTGCGACTCTCAAGCCACTTGTTCCGAAATCTGTTCAGAGCGTGAAGTTCTTGGTGCAGTACAAAATCTCCTGGTGCCTTTTTGTACACAACAATAACAACGGCTTTGTCATGATTCACGGCGGTTCCAAAGACGATGTCCACAGTGCTAAGGTCAAGAAACTGAAACAAATTGCAATTTGTTTACTTGTTTGTTTGTTTCATCACCTTACTGACAAGGAAACAAATTTTTATTACCTATGCTTTTTAGGTTACAAGCATAGTTCTCACGTGCAGTTTGAAAACATTAAAGGTCTTTTGCTGTGTGTTTCAAAGCAAACTAGAGACAGGCCTCGGCCTTCACTAAAAAGCGAAACGAGACCTTTAAAGGCTTACTTTACAATAATCACCTTAAGGGTCCACAAAAATACTACTTTTAGTAAAGAAATACTTTTTCGGACCTTTTTGTATTGGAACTATTACATGGAATTAAGAGGCCTATGTAGCCTAGTATGAACAATACTTTTGTAAAAGCTTAAGCGTCTTCGGGTTTTCAACGTTGGGGTAAGATTTAGGTTTAGTTAAAATAGTACTATTGTAGTAATGTAGTACTATGGTGAGTTCTAGTCAGTTAACATATGTGTGCATTTGCTTAAATATTGTTTGAATGGTACAGAGAATGGTACATTAACTGTAAACAAAATTTCCCCACATTGTAAACATTTTCTGAACATAAACAAAAACAATACCTCGTTGTAGTCGAGAATTGACAAGCCTGAAAATAAGGGTTCGACATCATGTAGAGCTGAGTTCTTTTCAAGTGTAATTACACTTCCAGTTTTTCCGTTAACTTTGTTATCCGTCCCAATTTTCTCGATATCGTGGAGCAGTACGTTGAGAACTCTGTCAGTGATTTCGTCTATGCTTCCAGAAAGGTCAATGCCCTGTTTTCTGAGGTCACATTGCCAGTGGGTCACTGACCTTTCCTTTGATCCCTTAACCCAGCTCCCGTAGTAGTTCTCAAGATCCGGATTTGGATGTCTTAAAGAGTGAGCTGCCATTTTTGTAACCTTTATTTCATGGAAATTATGTCAAAAAAAGCACGCTAAGGTAAATTTCTGCAACTACTATCTGAACTATCTAAAAACTATCTATGAACTATGAACTGTCTGAATTTCTGAACTATCTTGTCCTAGTGCGTACACTGTTAGTCTAGGATAATAAACACATTTTACAAAAGAAGTCACCGTATATTTTTGTTGCGTCGTAGGCGATATCGGTGACTTTACATTTTTCGTTGTAACCGATACTGACTACATGGCTTAGCCGATGTTGCTTGTTTTAAATTGTTTGTTGTAAATTATTTTAGGTATTTTGCATTTGCCGTGTAGACGATATCAGGTTAAGTTTACATTTTTCGTTTTAACTGATCTTGGATACTTTTGCACTTCAGTTGTAGGTGATATCGCTATCGCTTACCTTACATTTTTCTTTTTAACCGAGATTCGATACTTTTTCCTTTTAAGTTGTAGACGACATCAGTTATGTGCTTTTGTTTTAACCGATATTGAATAACTTTGCTTTTAACAGATATCGATTTATTTACAATAGCAGTTGTAACCGATATTGAATACTTGGCTGTTGCGTTGTAGACGACATTGGTTACGCTTACATTTTCGTTTTAACCGATAATACTCAGCTTTGGGGTTGTAGGCGACATCGGCTATTTCTGTTGTAACCGATATTGAATTGTTCGCTTTTGTTGTAGAAACAATGTAGGTTCCTTTACATTATCGGTTATAACTGATACCGAACATATCGAGGGCGTTTTTATTAAAAGTATCTATCACCGTACAATACAACAGAACCCAATTGTATTCGCTTGATGTCAATTACTACCTACTAATATCTACTGGAAGTAATATTGAATTATTTTTTTCTATTATTATACCCACTATCCAAATCGAAAATAAAAAAAAACTCTCTCAGCGAGAAATTTCTCCGCCAACTCTACTCTATAACACATTGCGAATAAGAAAATATAACAAGATAGTATCTAGTTATCTTCAAGATTCTTGCAGATAGGTGAGCTAACAAGCCCGTCCAAAAACAGGAGTTATCAGTAATCAGTTGGCTACTTACATATCCTATCAAGTCCTTATCGATACTATCTTGCGCTTGATTGGCCGTTAGCTCCGGATAGCCACTCCTTGTCCTCAACTCGTTAAAGCGACTCAAGTCGAAGTTAGCGCAGATCACTGCTTTCAAGCACAGAAGATAGCAGAACAGCGCAAGGCACTCCATTGTTGGTATCCTATCTCTTGCTTTAAAAAAAATTTTAAAATTAAAAAAATAACTTGATTTATAAATTAAAAAAAAAACGCAAAATGACTTAATTTAAAAAAAAAACTCAAACAAGTTTTGAGACAACAACTGTCTAACCAGCTTCAAAACGCTGTGGCTCATCCACCCACTCTACAAGCCTATTAGTATTTTAAATGCGAACCCCGAATTGTGTCGTAGTATTTTTTTGTAGTACGTAGATACTTTCCAGTTTGAAAACATGTTGGAGAATGAATTAATTACTTGTAATTAATTGTAATTATCTGTAATTACTATTTAGAATTGGTCAAATTTAGGACATAATTAGACTCCGCCCATGTCCACCAACCAACGAATTCTTGGCATTGCTAAGCCTTCCGTGTGCCACTGAGACTTCAACATATGTTTCGCATTTTTGTGCTTCAGTACGTACGATGCTGTTTGAGCATATGCTAGCGCGTTCTTAGAAGGATTTTCCGCCTTTCAGACCCAGTATTTTGCTCAGGAACATGAGTAATTATGCTTGGAAGTATGTTAAGTTTATTAAATATTTTTAATGTTAATTTATTTATAATGTTAACAATGTTTATAATGTTTAATTCATGTTAATTAAAGCTCAATGTTTTATGTTTGCATAATGTTAATGTTACACAATTTTAGTACATCAAGTTTCTGCAACTCCGTGCATTAGTGTACCGAGAATCTTTGAGGCGGGAGATCTCGTAATTCAAATTTCTTTGAGGTGTTTTTGTTTACTGATTGTGCAAACTGTGAAGTTTAAAAAGTTAAAGTAGGAGTTAATTACAGTTAACTTAATTAGTCTTCATGGGGTCAAAGGTCACAGAGGTCAAGTCGGTCAATGACCAAGAGGACAAGGACTTCTCGGGTCAATTCGACGTCCTCAAGCTCAACGAGCACCTCCGCCTCTGCCTCAAACCGGTTTCCGTTCCCGAGGGCGATGTCACGGACAGTGTCATTGACAATGACGTGTCACCCTCTGTCCAGGTGTCCATGGACGAGTACATTCAGATCTTCCACCAACTTTACAAGTAAGGTCTCAAGAGCCATTTCGTTGTCACCTTGTCATTGTCAATGTTTATGTCCATATGTCACGGTCTCACGAAGGTCATGTCCACTTTTTCTCAAGTCAATGTTCGTGTTCAACAATCACGGTTACCTAAAATGCTTCCGCCGACTTGGTTTTCCTACTATTAACTTTAGGGACAGCAACATGAGTTAACATATGTTGCTAAGTCACAGTATGTGTTAACATATGTTGGTAAATTAGTGAATTGTAAATTGTCGCTGGTCGCTAACAAGTAACATAAGTAACCTAACTACGTTATGATTGGTTTGAAAAAAAAACATGATTAACATTCTTTAATTCGACACAGATCATGATTAACATGATTTGAACAAATCATGATTAACATGATTTGAACAAATCATGATTAACATGATTTGAACAAATCATGATTAACATGATTTGATTCGCACTGAATATACGATTTGATTTGAACAGAGAGCATGATTCAATCTGAACAAATCATTCAATTTCAACATATCATGATTCAATTTCAACAAATCATGATTCAACCCGAACAAAGCATGAATGATTCAACCCGAACAAATCATGGTTCAATTTAAACAAATCATGATCATGATTTGTAAATCATGATTGTAATTGATTGATTTGTTTCAGGTTCTTTTGCATGCTGGGTACTGTCTTTGGGTTCGTGGCGTCCGATGTCAAGGCCAAGGTCGAGATCCTGACCAATTACCGTAAGGGCCCAGACGGAAAGGCCTATGAAACGGTGCATGGAATGCTGCTGTATGAACGAGAATCAGGGTACTTAAGGGACAACAAGAGCGGAAACGCCTCCAGAACCTTCCTTCGTCTCCACAGGGCCCTTCGTAAGTTAATGGTCAGATTTAATTGCAATTAAACTTAATTAAGACACTCACTCGTTAAAATTTCACAACAATTAAAGTCTGACTACGAATTTAGCACACATTGCAAAATAGCAATCGTGAAAATTTTTGATTTAATGTGTTTAACTTATTTGAAAATTATTTTTCAAACTAATTTTTTTAACCTGCTTTATTTTAAAATTAAATTATAAAAAACAAGGTTTTAAAATTAAATAATTGAACCTTCTTGAAGTTAAAAATGCGAGTTTTGTTAAAGTTCCAATGTGAAGCTACTGGACAGTTAATTGCAATTAACCTAAATTCGTCTAATTGCTAATTAACTTGAAATTTAACTAATTGCCTAATTAACTTTAATTAAGTTAATCACCTTTAACTAATTGTGTAGTTTTCGTGTACAAGTTCCTGGAGAGGACGATTGAGCTCAAGGAGGAAGAGGGCACTGCTCAGACCGCACGTGACACCTACAACGAAACGCTCGC
>JAQFYP010002624.1:0-12345 GCA_034694865.1 Bilobella braunerae | reverse complement strand
TTGGTTGAGCTTCTTTGGTAAGAGGCCCTAGCTAGCGCAGTGGTTTCACTGCCAACCTTACTTTTTGCCTTCCCACATCTTCTACACATCAATCCGCAGTGGTAATACTTCATATCACCACCTCCTGAACACGTGGCTTTGCCATATTAAGCAAATCAATACGAATCAAACAAAAATACGACAAATCACAATCACAGAAAGAATGATAAGAAATATGGATTAAGCCTAACAAAAAAATAAAAGCCTTAATAAAAGCTCGGGTTTAAAACCTTACTAATTTCTAAACAATAAACGGCATTTAGGTTATTTAGGTTACACAATACTAACAAAATTGAAGGACAACATAATAACAATAATAGTTTAGCCTTCAACGTTAAACTTTAGCAAAACCAGTAATATGGTTAAGGCTAAGCATGGGGGTTGCGTTATCCATAATTTGTATCGTTAATTACCGGTAATTACCAAACTAAATCACCGACACAATAGAATACATTGTGACCATTTGCCATTCATAGCAAAAACCCGGAAGATACAGTTTTTCGGTTTTTGGTCATTTATCGCGGTAAGGAGGGAGAAGGATGAAACTCCCCTGAAGCAGGGATGATTTTATTTTAATGTCTGTGTATGCGTGATTTGTTTTTGTTTTGAAGTACTATTGACCTTGAAATGCAATTGTTGTTTTGAAGTACATTTGCTTCACACGGATAGAAAAACCGAAAAAAAAACAATTACAGTGGAGAATAGAAATGTTGAGCGATCCCTGTGCATGTCAAATTTTCGTCCATGGTATTTTGCAAAACTACAAAGATTTGCTGGAGTATTAAATCCTACCTTGATGACATATTTTTTTCATCAATTTAACTTTTAATTAAGTAATTGGAATGATTAAACCGGAGTGAAATAATCTTCTAAAACTGAGGAAACATTTGTTATATTCTAATTTCTAGAATCTAGAGGAGTTTTAGATGAACTTCCTAGTTCTGAAATTTAACGTTTTATTATTTAGTATAAAATAACGTAGATAACCGAAAGAGTAAGTTGAACAAATTATTTAAATATATGACTAACCGGCAATGCAAAAGCTTAATTGTAATTCAAAATATAGTAATACTTTATAATAAGACATTAAGATTTCACTAAGAATGCTAAGAATTTAAAAGATCTGTAGATTTAGGTATTTAGGTATTTTGAATTTCATTACACGTAGTCTAGGCTACGGATCTTTCTTTGCTAACGACAACATTTTATCGTTCACCTCATTAGTGTCTAACGTGTATGATAGTCCTGCCTAAATATAATCAAAATTCAATAATTATAATATAATGTATAATATTATATAATTTAATTCAAAATAAGATGCAAGAAAATAATCTATTTTCTCTATATAACTTTAACTCTAAATATTTGAATTGTCACTATGCAGAGGCTGAATTTGGCTTTAAATTTTTGTACTAGGCACACACTGTTATATAACATTTAATGAGGATCTCTCCAAGAGGATCAGATTTGCGACAACTTGTCACGGAAAGTCCACTTCTGTTTTTTTTTTGTAAATAGTTGAGATTAACGTAGTTTACATAAACAATCAGAAACGTACATAATTGCAAACATTGTCAATTCCAAGTATTTCTTTTATATATAAATAATGTTTTGATTCTTGCTGATTATTTGTTGCAAGCAACTCGCCAAGTCCTTAAATTTTGGCCTCTTCACTGGATCTAAATCCCAACAACGCTTCATGATGTCAAATCTGTAATTTGCAATTGTTTTAGATACACGCTCACATGTTTAAAAACAAACAAGTAAATTTATTACATTTCTTCCGATGCATGAGTCGGGACAGGTAGGTGCTCTCCCCCTTTCAATTGCTCAATAAAAACCGTTGACCATGTTTGATTGAGGAACGGAACTTTGCCCATGGAGAATATTTCCCACAACGTTACTCCAAAGGACCATACATCCGATTCAGTAGAAAAGTTTCTGTATTCCAGCGACTCCAGCGCCATCCAACGCCATGGCAACGGTTCTGTTCCAGTTTTTACATAGCTTTCATAGTTTTGAAGCCTCCGCGACAACCCAAAGTCAGTTATACGTGTCGAGAAATCTTGAGCCACCAGTACATTTCGGGTAGCCAAGTCAGAGTGGATAACCTAAAATGACAATTTACATTGGTATCGAAAATTCTGATACACTAGAAAACTTTGACTGAAATGTAATTTTTAGGCAATTTTGACTAAACCTTCTTAGACGCTAAGTAGTCCATTCCGGTAGCAATTTGCAGCGACCAATCAAGCTGCATGATGTTCGTAATACATTTGAGGTTTGCATCCCTATCCGTTTTTAGATTTTTAATAACATGTTTTGGTAACTGTTATAAATTTTAACGTATTACGGATTTTCAATTTCTGAGACATGTTTTGAAGATCGCAAAAGGCGCTCCAAGCTTCCGTTTTGGCAAAATTCGAGCGCTAAGTATAGTACGCCCGATTTAAGTTGACGAGTGTAGGCACCAAACAGCCGAACTATGGACGGATGAGGCCCAATATAGATCAAAATTTTGAGTTCAGACAATAAGCTCTTGAGATGCTCTTTCGCATCGTCCCCATTTTTTGTTGTTTTGAATGCAGCGTCTTCTACTTTGTCATCAAACTTCAGAACTCCTCTGTAAACTACACCAAACTGCCCCTCGCCCAAAGTGCTTTCTCGCTCTAGATACCAAAATACAAACACAAAGTGTAATATATCCATAGAATATTAGTTAATTGTAGCTTACATGGGACCTACTTGACCTGTAAGTCGAGTACAGGCATATGGGTCATTCAGGGTGTTAAACTAGACAGTTTTAATAAAATTTTTAAGAAAAATTGTCTGCTTAACTTATAAACAAATTTTCCGTAATTTTTCAAATTCGATTTTGTGAAAAATATCAATGGGGGCATTGGAAACTATGAAATTCCTAAATTTTCTATCAACGATTTGCCAAACCTTATTTTCAGACACATTTAGTGTATTACAACAATTTAAACTGTTTGCACTAAAGTAATGCTACCATGCCGTTGAGACGATAGGGAGGACATTGCCAATGTATTCAATGGAGTAACTGCAATGGGCCAGATTGAGGCCGGACCGGCGTGGGTAGCAATACCCCCTGCATCAAAACACACACATATATACAAGGGTAACATGTCATATATGCTATTTAATAAAATAATGCTCGTCCAATTTCTTTTCAAACAATCATTGTTCAATTTTGAAATGGGCCGAATGAAATTGAATTTTAATTGTCTTTGACGTTTGGCTCACTAAATGTTGCATGTGAATTTAATCAAATAAATTTAATGGGAAAACTGGTTAAATGTATACACTGTACAGCATATTAGCGGTAATTCAGTAAACAGTGTAAATTGTTATATCATTGTGATTAATTCAATGTGCCTGAAAATCAGTTTTGGCTAATTGTAAATGGAAAATTACACAAGAATTTTATAGTTTCCAATGGTCCCCCTTTTGAAAATTTTCAAAAAATCAAAATTTTGAAAAATGGCAGGAAATTTGTTTACAAGTTAGGCAGACAATTTTTCTTAAAAAACTTATTAAAACTATCTGGTTTAACACCGTGAATAACCCATATGCCTGTACTCGACTTACAGGTCAAGTAGGTCTCATGTTAGACTTAAGTATATTGATGATATTTTAGTTTGTAGTATTTTAAATAATACCACTTATTCTTAGTGTTGCTTCAATATACATCTCATCAAGTCAACCTCTACAGCAATCTATCTACGCAACAGAAAAATAATTTTTTGGCAAATCCTAACTACAAAAAATTTTCAAATATTAGTTGATGGTGAGAAATAGGACTGTAATTTCATTGAACACAACACAAAAGATCCTTATCTCTAATGGAGTGTTGTGTTTCTTTTGTGTGACAATATTGCTCACTTATGTAGGATAGTACCGCTATAAAAAATACGACAATTGCATTTACATTTACATTTGTTGTGATATGTAAAAACATACGAATTTGGAAGGCGTAGGCCGGTAACTCATAATTGGTGTCGTAGGGTCTCGCGTCTACGAGTTGCTCAATATATTGTGCATCTGCGTCAAGTGTGGGTCGCCCTTGCTTAAACTCTCTAATTTCTTGTGCCGTGAGGCCCAGAGAATTTTGAATCTAGAAAATTGTTATAATTCTGTTAAAAAGTATTATATAATTAAATATTAGTATTAGATATTATTACTTTCAATATCTAACTGCTTATATTCAAGGACACGATACATGTCACATATATATTAATTATCGCTTACCTTTACTTTATAAAACCAATAAGAGCCAATCAAAACGATTGGAACAAGAATGAGAGCAAATAGACTATAATTGCTTGCTGTTCCTCCGTCATCATTTGATATGGTTGTATTTCCGTAAATAATCTTTGCCGCCGTAGTATAACTCACAGTCAACTCAAACTCAAAATTTTCCAATTTGTTTGTTACTCCGTTGCTTGCATTGTAAGAAATGTCAAGGAGGCAACTATAGTTACCGCTATCAGCCTCCTTTGTTCCCACTATTGCTAGGCCACTCTTTGTTGTATGTATTCGTGTATCATTGCTAGTTTCCCACAAAATATTATTTTTCAGCCAAACAGTTGTCAGAGAATTGAAGATAGTGCTCTCGGGGTAGCAGTCGAACGATACATCGGATCCCGGCTTTACGGTAAATCCAGAAATGTGTAATGCTGATGGAGCACGTGCTGAAAAAAAAAACAAAAAAAAAAACAATTCGTCATTTGGTCGGGATAACACTGACATGAGAACTCGGTCATTTACCACAACAACCACAACAAAGAGCGGGGGTTTGAAAACGTCGCAGACCGGATTAGTTATTTTCTTTATCATTATTATTATTATTGTTATTATCATTGGAATCAAATGCAGAATTTTAGGTTAAGCACAACAAAACTAGTAGTCTAAAGTAAAATAGTACCAGACACTTGCAAATGAATTAGTTGCTCTCGGACTCCGCATATACTTTCAGAAACACATTTGTAACTTGACGTCTGGTTGAGGCTGCCATACTTAAAGACAAACTCAGCTGATGAGTCAATAGATTTTTCAACAACAGGCTCACGTCCACTAAACCATTCAATTATCGACTTGGGACTGCTTGGAACATCACAGTTTAAAGAAACCTTACTCCACTCTGTTGCATGTACAGTTTTTGGGGCAATTTCCTCCGAAAATCCCCGACCTATGAAAGATAACAAGAAGAAATTTTCCACATAAAGTTTTCTGGTTCTCTAAATTTTCTGTTGATATTATTTGCCTTATTTTAAGGCAATTTAAATCTTATTTTAAGCTTTTTTGTTGATGAACTGTTTAGTAAACTTACAACCCTCCAAAGACGTGACAGCTTTGAGAGTTTGGCCCTCAACGAAAACGTAAATCGTTTGCGTTGAGTTTGCATGAACTGGCTTCAGCAAATAATTCGAACTCTCTGACAATGGTGTAGTCAGATTTTCAAATAGCGTTACTCGGCGCTTTAGATCTACATAGAAGACTTTTGTGTTCGTAAAAGTTACTACAAAATTTTGAACGGGTAAAATATTTTTTAGAGAAGATGATGGTGCTCCTTTCAAATTTACTTGGTTTAAATATTCTACATCGATTCGAGTACTGGTCGTATCATATTCGAACATATCTCCTTTCTCCAAAATAATAGCATATATTTTTTTGGATTTGTCCGACGCAAGGAAAATACTTGGAAAACGTCCCGTTGGGAACGCGGCTAATGATGTCGTGCTCCATGAACTAAGGTTACATCGAACGATGTGTGAGTAACCGTTTGCATAGTCTGAGCTTGGTGCTCGAATTATATAAGTTTGACCGTCGTCAACTTTTTTGGGTGGCCTAACAAAGAAGAGATAAGGCTCTTCAATCAAGAAAGTTGCCTTTTCGTAAACATCTGTCAAAATGCCTTGTCTAACAAGTGAATTGTTAGTGATGTCAAACTTGAACACTATTTCGTCGGCAATAAACCAAAAATTTCCGGAATGTATTCCATAAGAAAAAATTATATGTTTAAAACTTCCTATAGGTGCCTCCAACAATCTTGAGAATGAATTCGTAGATATTGTGTACTTTGACATGAACTGTGAGTTGTTGATGTTTTCCAGGAAATAAATTGAGTCGGCTTCGTCGTAGGCTGGACCAAGTACTTCAGAAGTGTAATATTTAAGTAACTTTAAACTTAAGCTACTTTGCTCCTCGTTAGGATTTGTTTGAACAACAACTTGAACCAATATTGTATAAAATAGTGCTAATGTGCAGAATCTAATCCCAATTTTGGGTATCATTTTGCAATGAGACTTCTATTTTCAAAATTTGCCTATCAACATTTGTTTTTGTTGTAATAAATTGGGAAATGAGGAAAAAATGAACAATAAATTTATTTAGGGGAAAAACCACTTCCTTCTAGTTCCTTGAACTGAAATAATGAATTGCCCGGCAAACAAAGCAGATTATCATTGTCAACACAAACAATATTAAAAAACATGCTGATATCTAAACTAAGGTGTGGTGACTCAAAACAATTTTACTTTCAAACTAATGTAAGGTTGACTATAGCGATATGCGGAATTCTGTAATTTACAGTTTCATTATTTTCAATAAAGTTTTAGATAAATTTTGCTGATGTATGTTTACAAAAATTAGATATTGGATTCAAGCACTAAGATAATGAATAAGTTTAAGAAAACACATTCATTATGGTATAAAAGCAAATTGGCGTTATGCAATTACGCTTTCAATCGTTAAACATGAGTAGCCTTTATTAAATTCAATTCCTTAAAAAAATGCTATATGAAGAAAAAATAACCTATTTTTGTCAATAACTTGACAAAAAAATTTTTCGTGAATTATCGCTTTTCCTTTTACCCAAATTTTTCAGTACACAAATATTTTGCTACTTGGATGAAACTAAAGTGGAAAAATAATTTTGATGGTATACTTTAGAGACGTTGGCGTAGTACTTATTTTGTATCACCATAAAACCATATTCATCTCGAGCGATTTCTCTGTTCCAGTGGAATTGGTTGCAAATGATTAGCAATTATCTACAAACTTATAGAATTTAGCATTCATTATATTTTATTTACAAAATTAAAAAATATATAGCATATTATAAAATCAAAATAAAAATGAGATTGAAAGGAAATACATGCAAAACAAACCCTTCTTAAGACGGAGCTTAACTGACTACTTTACGCTACCTCTTCTCTTATTTTTTATTGCAGAAATTAGAGTAAATGCCCATCTACGTTTGACGGTTGACTACTGGACGGTTGAATACAAATGAGAGTGCTCTCAATAGAGAACAATAGAAGGTTCCCAATTCTGGCATGGCAAATTCGCAAGTACAATTGAGTTTCGAATAGAATTATGGTTTTAGAGTACAATTTGTAGTTTTGTAGTGCAATTCTTACACGCGCCCAGGCAAATCACAACGCAATTACTATTGACAATACTAATTACACATTGCACTAAATCTACAAAGAATGAACTCAAATGCTCATCATCACCAGAATTATTGTATCTAGTATTTCTAAAGCACTCATTTGTCACATATTTATTTGTACCATGATGGTTAGAATTGTTACCAAATCCACAATATTATCCAAAGTATTGTATTTCAGCAATTCGGTATTATATTTCAAGTAATATATTGTAAGTTTTCACGGAAATTTTCATTTTCTTGATACCCAACTTACATGGTACGCGTTTTGCGAAAAAATTTTTAGATGTTATAATAGAATAGTTACATATTTACTCCGGATCACTTTATTAATTTGGAATTTGCGAACCCTAAGTCTACTTTTGTATTTACGAAATTCACAAATTCTTCAAAAAAAGTAGTTGGGACTAACATTGTCATGTGTAAGTATTCCGTTTATTCATAAATAATGTTTTTATTCTTGTAGATTATCTGTTGCAAGCAATTCTCCAGCTCCTTAAATTTAGGCCTCTTCATGACGTCCAAGTCCCAACAACGCTTCATAATGTCGAATCTGTAATTTGACATTGTTTTTAGTTTTACATGTTTAAAAACAAACAAGAAATTATTTAATTTATTTTTAATTAATTTTTGTAAGATTTAAAGTTATTACATTTCTTCTGATGCATGAGTTGGGAGAGGAAGGTGCTCTCCAGCTTTCAATTGTTCAATAAAAACAGTTGACCATGTTTGATTGTGAAATGGAATTTTGCCCATGGAAAACATTTCCCATAACGTTACGCCAAACGACCATACATCCGATTCAGTAGAAAAGTTTCTGTGTTCCAGCGACTCAAGCGCCATCCAACGCCATGGCAACGGCTCTGTTCCAGTTTTTACATAGTTTTCGTAGTTTTGTAGCCTCCGTGACAACCCAAAGTCAGTTATGCGCGCCGACAAGTCTTGGGCCAGCAGTACATTTCGCGTAGCCAAGTCAGAGTGAATAACCTAAAACAGCAAGTTACATTGGTATCCAAAATTCTGATATACTAGAAATCTTGGAGAAAGATTCATTTATATTTTATTATTCAACCTTCTTAGAAGCTAAGTAGTCCATTCCGGTTGCAATTTGCATCGACCAATCAAGTAGCATTGTGTTTGTAATGCATTTGAGGTTAACAGCATTCTCATATCTGTCAGATTTTAGATTTTTAGTTTCAACAAGTCCTAGTAATTGGGAAAACTTTTACAATTACTGATTGTCAAACACTGAGGCATGTTTCGAAGACCGCAAATAACGCTCTAAGCTTCCGTTCGGGCAAAATTCGAGTGCTAAGTATAATACGCCCGATTTAAGTTGGCGAGTGTAGGCACCAAACAGTCGAATTATTGACGGATGACGTCCAACGTAGATCAAAATTTTAATTTCAGACAATAAACTTTTGAGATGCTCTTTCGCATGGTCCATGTTTTTTGCAGTTTTAAATGCAGCATCCTCTACTTTGTCATCCAACTTCAGAACTCCTCTATAAACTACACCAAACTGCCCCTCGCCCAAAGTATTTTCTCGTTCTATAAAAAAACACAGATGCAAAATGTGACACTATGTTATTTATACAAGCAATACTTAAATAAAGCAGTATTTTTGAGCAATTTCGAGCAAATGTAGAGTTAATTGCTTTCTTCTCAAATTTTATTTGTGTATTTTGAATTAATCTGTATTTGTGTAATTTGTGTAATTTAGTTTACAAGTTTTACAGCAATGAAACTAAGCAATGAAAGAGGTGGATTATTTTGTAATTGTAAATAAACTTTGTATAAGTTTGTTTTTAGAAAAAAGGTATAGAAATTTCGTTCAAAAGAAAAACAGGTGGCAAATTTTTTAGACTTAATGAAGTTATGGTTAATGGGTCCCACGAACACTATTTCAAATTTTTCAAATTTCGGCAATTATACATATGCTTTTGTAGTTAGATGTAAAAACATACGAATTTTGAAGGCGTAGGCCGGTAACTCGTAATTGGTGTCGTATGGTTTCGTATCTGCGAGTTGCTCAATATATTGTACATCTTCGTCAGGTGTGTGTCGGCCTTCCTTAAATTCTCTAATTTCTTGCACCGTGAGGCCTAGGGAATTTCGATTCTGTCAAATAATTAACATTGCTTAAAAAGTAGAAAAAATTGTAATATCCAATTTTTAATATGCGACAGTACAGAACACTTATTTGATTCGTTCCTTACCCTAACTTTATAGAACCAGTATGTGGCAATCAAGACTATTGGAACAAGGATTAGAACGAATAAAAAGTAATTGGCATGAAAATTGCTCGCGGATGCTCCGTCACCATTCGATGTGGTTGTATTTGCGTAAATAGTTTTTGAAACCGTAGTATACCCCACAATCAACTCAAACTCAAAATTTTCCGAATTATTTGTTACACCGTAGCTCGTATGGAACGAGGTGTCAAGGAGGCAAGTGTAGTTACCGCCATCAGCCTCACTTACCCCCAGTATGGCTAGGCCAGTCCTTGTTTTATGTACACGTGAATCAAGAGTAGTATCCCAAAAAACACCATTTTTCAGCCAAACAATTGTCATTGAATTGACGTTATTCTGCTCGGGATAACAGTCAAACGATACATTCGATCCCGGAACTACGGCCAATCCAGAAAAGTGTAATGCTGATGGTGTACGTGCTGAAAATAATTTCAATTCAATACAAAGTATAATAATAGATTAAATAATTCATATAATCTATTCAGAACAACACTGATATAAAAACGCCTCACTCCTCTTGTGGTATCTTGCATCTACTAAATTGTACTAAGACATCTAGTAGTACATATTTGTTTTAGGTTACTAATAATTTCTAAATTCCACACAAGCTAGTGCTAAGTCGAGAGTACCCTTCAAAGGCCCCTCCAACTTTCTAGACCTGAGTTTAAGTGTCTTCCAGTTAACTACCCTACCAGTAAGGCAAAATATTGAAATAGAAACTGGGAGGGAGCCTTGTATTGAAATTTTCGTTTTAGAACGGGCTTGATTGGCAAGTTTTATATCGCTTAAATGGCTAGATGTGCATTTATAAATGTCAAAGAGACGATGTTACATATATTCATGATAAATTGAACTAAATCGTTTTTACCTAACCAGTACAAAGAAAATGTCAGAGGTGAAAAAAAAGCTCGGTAAAATTCCAAGTTATGATTTAGGTACTTTGAAAGAGTATCGTACATAGGTAATTTTAATTAAAAATTGACAACGATATACTTTCCAAATTAACACATTTCCAACGCATTAACACAAATATAATTTCTAGCCTGTGTTGGAAATTATATTGAGCCATCTGGGCAAAACAATCTTCATTCACTCAATTTGAAAAATCATTAAAATGGAAAATCGTGAGAGTTTTCAGCAACAGGTGATGGTAGTGTACAATGCTCTTCTTAGAAGCACATCAAAAAATTATTAGTATATAAAATAAAGCATGAACACTGCCCACCAAACTGCCATAAAGCTGTGCAAATTGTGAGAATCATTTTAGACAGGATAGAAAGTCCAGCAAATAATTTTCGTAAAGAAATAATCATGCGTCTTATCATCTCGGTTGGAAAATGAATAGAAAAAATATCCGCTGCAATAATAAATCAAGCTTTTTAAAAAAAATAAAAATAAAATAGTACCAGACACTTGCAAATGAATCACTTGCTCTTGGACGTTGCAAATACTTTCTGAAACACATTTGTAAGTCGACGTCTGGTTGAGGCTGCCATGCTTCAAAACCAGCTCGGCTGATGACTCAATTGTGTCTTCAACCGCAGGCTCATGTCCTCTAAACCATTCAATTATCCGTTTGGAACTTTTTGGAATATCACATTTTAGAGACAACGAACTCCATTGAGTTGCATATACAGTTTTCGTAGCAATATCCTCAGAAATTCCCCGACCTAAGAAGGAAATAAATAAATTGATAATAGAATGAGATTATAAAACACGTTAGCAGTTATACATATATATACATCTTAATTTTTGGACTGTTGAAAAAAGGAAAATTTATTTTCATATTATTATTTATATTATTCATTGAATTTTGTTTCCTAGTTCCCTATTGCTAGGTCTTCTCTCAGACTTGGCAAAGCGTTTACTAATGAAGTCAATTCAACATAGTTATTGAAATATTTGTTGAAATTATTTAATTGATAAACATATGATGAGATGTTAAATGACAAATTTGACAGAAATTTGAACGTGCGATACTACAAGTTATGTGTTGTTTAGCTGCTATTTTGTAAGTGTGGGAGTATAACAGATCTTGCAAATTTTAAAGTTCATAAAAAAAAATTCCGCAAATTAATAATACTTGCTTAACTTTGATTTCAAAACTTATGCGTCGTTATTTTCAAATATTTTGATAAACTTACAAGCCTCAACAGACGCAACAGCTTTGAGAATTTGACTCTCAACAAAAACGTATATTGTTCGCGTTGACTTTGCATGGATTGGCATCACCGGATAACTAGAAGTGGCTGGATATGTTGTACTTAGATTTTCAGATATTGTAACTCGGCGTGGAAGATGTACATAGAAAGCTGTAAGACTGTGAATGCCGGTTGTAAAATATACAATTAAATTTCCGACAGGTAAAATATATTTTGGAGACGATGGTTCTCCTTTCAAACTTTCTTGATCTAAATAATCCAGTAAAGTTAATACAATTTTGTTCCTATCATACTCGTACAAATGTCCTGCCTCCAAAATAATGGCATATATTTTTCTAGATTTGTCCGATGCAAGGAAAACTCGATGGTCGCTTTCTTTTTGAAATGCTGCAACTGTTTTTGGGTTATTTGAAATGAG
>JAQFYP010002623.1:0-12345 GCA_034694865.1 Bilobella braunerae | reverse complement strand
CTTTAAATTAATGTGACCCCATTTATTTTAACCAGCTCTTCCAGCTTTTTATTTAATTTTATACTTAAGTTGACTTATGCTGCGTTCAGCTACTAATGTACTAATTGGTAAACTTCACTCATACTCTCTTATCCTATCTTATTCTAACTATCACAATAATTTAACAGTTTGATCTGGGTCTGCCATATATCAATAAAATGATTGATTGATTGATTGATAGTTTAGGATGCGTGTTTTTTCTAGTTCAGATTTCTTCGTTTTAGGGATCCCCCGTCAGCTTTCCTTGTGGGGACTTGGGCTAAAAATAAGCAAAATTATTACAATTAACTACAATTAGTTAATTTCAATTAACTAATTGAAAATTGTCTTAGCTTCGTTGAAGGCCACTCTTATTCTTCCAGAAAGACACGTTGTCTTCCCCTTTGCCAGGCGGAAGGAACCGGCCATTGATTGTCCATACCGAGAACGGAAAAGTAATTCTATCGGTTAATCACCCTATTACAACAATTAACCAACTAAATCTCAATTAACGTTAACGTTCTTTCTTAATTTTCAACGTTTAGGTTCAAGCAATTTTATTTCCAATATTACAATCGATTTAAGTCAGTTAAAATAGTGTTTTGACCTGTGCGTGTTTACTTTAATTGCACTTGACCCAGACAGTGCGGTGTCAATTAGCAGTTATCGATGACGTATGTCAACTTACTCTGAACGGATCCTCCTTGGCAAAGCTTTTGGAATACCGACGTCCGGTGTCAATTAACTCGACCTTTGACCCTACAACTCCGAACATAACAGAAAGTTAATTAAAGTTAAAAGTGAATTGACCTCAATTAGTAGTAATTAGGTAATTAATTAGTCCTTGGCAGCTTATGTGGTGTGAAACAAGTGTCTATCGACTACCGTTCGTTCCAATCGTCGGTAATTGATTAAGCAAGTTAGCAAAAAAGTATGCATAATTAATTATGTACCGCATTAAATGTCAAAATCTTACTTGATATGGTTTGGATATGGTATCCTTCAAAGCCGTGGCAAGCTTCTGGTAATCGCTCAAATTTAACTAGTTATTAACTTTTTAGAGGCTACCACATTTCATTAGTGCAACTGCTAATTGGTTGATTGTTTTCCATTTTAAATTAGAACAATTGGAATCACAAATCAATCAGATTAGAAATGTAGTGACTTTTCTTGAAAAGTAGGAACTCCAGAGCTCCTACTTTTGTAGTGACTTATTTGAGAGAAAAGAAGTGGAATCGCATGCGCAGTTGCAACTCACTACTTTTTTCTCTTCTTTTTAAATGATTTATTGAGAAAAGTGAGTTTGAATGAACACCCCTATTTTATGAGTGCACAGACACCATTAACATTTTTTTTAACACTTTCTGCATTTTGAAATGTAATTTTTTCTAGATTCTCTACCAAAAAAAAACTGGGAATAACAGAAAACTCTATTTTGGTGGCTATTTGATTTACATCAAGTAATGGATCCTTTTATGTTATTGACTGCAAGGAGCTCAGTTAGCAACGATACGGAGTTCTCCAGCTTCGAACAACAGCACAATTAATTTGACGTACAACCCAACCCGTTTGTTTGTTACAGAGTACTCTCTCATGTAGTCTATTGGAGTTAGAGTTGGGAATGTAAATTTAGAATACAAATTTTAGTGAAATTCGCGTGGGCAATGTAAAATTGAAAAAAAAAATTACAGGAATTTTTGTTAAAAATATGGAAGTTGAAAACAAATTCCGAAACAAAAGGTTTCGGAATGTAAAAATTGAAAACAAGTACTTACTGGAATTCTTGTTGAGAATGTAAGAACTGAATACAATTTTTACTGAAATCGGAGCTGGGAAAACATAGCTTATTTCCTCCATTTACAAAACATCTAGTTCTAGATTGTAGCACAAATTACACACGAGAGAATAGGAATATTCATTTTATAAAATATTGTGTATTTGTTTTGTTTTTGTGTTAGTTTGTTTGGTTTGGTTTGTTTTTCAATCAACATGCTTCTGCTAGAGAGTGGTTAACGCTTGTGAGTTGACTGAGAGGTTCTGCTGGGAAATGATCGTCGGGTTGACCAACGAATAACCTCCAGTCATGTAGACAGAAGCCCACCCTATTAACCCAGGCGCATGCTCTACGATCGGAAAATTCCAGGCTTTCACTAACTCCACCACATCACTATTTTTTTTCCTTTGCAGATTCCGGGACTTGAACCCGGCACCTACCAAGGTTAAGGGAAGGCTCCTAACACCCCAGGGATAACGGGCGCAGACTAAATTAGAATCTAATAAGTCTAATAATCATGTGTCATCCTTTGAATCGTGAGACGTGTATTTCAGTAACACACATTCTAATTCATAATTCTATAAGTTAATTATACCTTTATTTAATTAGTGTTATACCATTTGTACTTATTTGTACTTTTTGAGACTCTAAGCTGGGACAAGGGTCCTAGCCCCTGGAACTACGAGCCTTGCGCATTTCCTTAGGATATAAGATATGTTAAAGTTGAAAATTGTTCAGCTTTAGTAGAATTTTTTTTTTTTAGAATTCGATATCTCTTTACGTTTCTGGGGGTTTTAAAACGTATGGAAAAATAATGCCATGTGGATACCTTTTGCCTGAAAAAAACTTTTTTCTACATAAAATGAACTGATACGTTGAGAATTGTCATTATAATTTAGCAATTTTTTTTCTTAAGTTTTGAAGTCTGTACTTTTTTCGAAAATAATGCAACGCAGAACTCTTGGGTGAAAAAAATCGTTGACACGTTGAAACGTTTGAAACGTTGAGTTACGTAATTTCCGAAACTCCCAAAAAAGTTTTTGAGTCGGGACAAAGTTGCGACTGCGGAACGCTTGATAAAATCCAACTACAAATTATATAAAAAACAAAAACAAAAAAAACCTCAAAGGCGGTTAGATTTCGACTCAGAACATTCGAGTTGTAAACAAGTCTTTTCGCTTGACCTACACCGACTCAGTTGCTGTCAATACTAAAAATATCTATACTATAAAATCTTTCGCCTGTCTGTTTGTTACCGATGCCTGAAAAAACCGCTGAGGCGCCATATTCTACACATAAATGTGGTATGCATCTGCGCTGGTTTAGGGACAAACTCCGGGCAAAATTTACTTCTGGATCTTTTAGGGTCAGAGGTCAAAGGTCAAAATGCCAAAATTGTAACGTGTTTTGTTTAATCCTGCAAGAACTGCAGGGGCTAGGGCCGCCATATTTAATACTTAAATGAAGCCCAGAAATGGGGTGATTTAGGTCTAAACGCCGGGCAAAATCTACTTGCGGTTATTCTAGGGTCATATGTCAAAAGTCAAAATGCCCAAATTTTAACGTGTTTTATTCAAACCTGCAAAGTCCGTTGGGGCCCTGGCCGCCAAATTTGCTACTTAAATGAGGACTGAAAATAAAGTGATTTAGGGCTGAACTTTGAGCAAAATCTACTTCCGGTTTTTCAAGGGTCAAATTTTAGCATAAATTCAACGTATTTTGTCGTCTCCTTTTAAGACTGGTGGAAATACCTGCGTTATATTTTGCACTTAAGTGAAGTGCTATGCTGTCATGAATTTGGGTCAGGCTTTCGTCACATCTTATTTCTGGTTTTTCCAGGGTCAAAGGTCAAATTTGACTATGCAAGAAATTTCAACGTATTTTGTCCTATACTGTTAAGACTGCTGGAGATACCTGCGCCATATTTAGTACATAAATGAGTTTTGTATATTGGGTACGGTAAAACTTCCCTCAACATTTACTTCCGGTTCTTTAAGGGCCAGAGAAAAAATGCCAAATTAACCTAAATTTCACGTGTCGTATTCAATCCCGTAAAGACCGCTGGGGCTAGAGGCGTCATATTTGGTACATAAGTGAGGTTCGGAGATTAAGTGGTTTGAAGCTAACGCTTTAAGCTCAAAGTTACTTCCGGTTTTAGTAGGGTCGAAGGTCAAATGTCGAAATACCTAGAACTATACGCGTATAAACAAATCCTGCGGAGACCGCTGAAGCTGGATGCGCAATATTTTTAATGTAATTGAGGTAGGTAATGTGGGGTGGTCAAACTTCGGGCAGTAGGTATTTAAAGTTAGTAGTGACCCAGTATCAAAGATTGAATGTGGCTAAATTTAATAGTTTGTTACTTACCGCGTATAACATTCTAGCACTTACTATTAGAGCTACATGTGCTTTATTTTCCAGGTAAAGAAGGTTGAAAGTGAATAGGGTCAAACTCAAAATAGAAACTTAAGTTTAAATCACAATAAGCGATATAATGGCTTGGATAGCTCCAGATTTTTAGGGACTTTCCCTTATAGTGACGGCGGGAATTTTGTTACTACGGGAAGCCACTAGCAAACGAGCGTCGCGAAGCGATGCGGCACAGCTAGTATGCCATATTTAAGAAATTCCAATTTTCACGCCTGTCTTTATTAATGTAATGTATATGAATAATAAGAATAATACATGGATACAATTCCTTATTACAATGTCAGAAAAAGTTAGAAAAGGATATTTAGAAAAGTAAAGCAAAATTTTAGTTAAATGACCAAGATTTCAGGGATGGGCTTGCTTGGCTTATCAACTATAGTAATATGTTTACACTTCGTGACGTAAAACCTAAAACCTAAAACCTTCAGGTTTAGGTTGTCACAGAACTTGAATTGTTTTTAAGTTTTTCAGGCTAATGATCAATCTGGGTTGTCTGTATTGACGGTTGGCACTCTTCGAAAAGACCTGGTACTTCGTGCAGTCGAAGCGATTTGTTGTTTTGGGTTGATTATAGTGGGGTTAAACATGGGGGAGGGCGTGGTGAAGTGTAGTGGGTGGCTGTAGGTGCTCATTTTTCTTCTGGGTAGAGCAGCACCTCGAACCGCCAATTATTGTCACCAACGTTTTGATTTGATGTCATGAAGCGTACATGCGTCGTGTTGACGTTCAAGAGCTGGTCTTGTTAAAGTAACGCGTAAAATGTAAAAAAAAAAAACGTACAAAAATTGATGCATAATACAGCAAATCCAGTTAAACCATATTTGAGCAAGTAATTACTTCATTCAAGTGTCATTTTGCAGTAGTTTTTTCCACAAAACTTTCAAAATCAGTCAACTACACCGAGTGATCAGGTGTATGCTTATGAACAATGGATAATTAATTAAATCAGTATTACTTTGGATAGTTTTTCAACATAATGTGAATAGAAGTATCTTTCTTTATAAATACTCACCCTCCTAATCTCCCTCAAACCCAGGCATTCCTACATTGAGTGATTTAGTAATGCAATCATGAAACAAATCTCCTGTTGATTTTGACTGTGAGCCGTTCCATCTTACTATGAATGTCGGAACGAATTTGCAAATTTTAAACTGCGTCTTCAATTTGAGCTTGCTAAATATAAATTATCGTATATAAGATAGCACATTACTTGGATATTTTTTACTAGGTTTTCTGGTATTTATTTGATTAAATTGTGTAAATCGCCCCAACTCGCAAACCAATAATTGGGGTCATAGAAACAGCAATTACTATTACGAATTCTGCGTTTTAACAAAACTAAAGAATGGGGGAATTAGTACTGGTATGGAATTTAGTTTGCTACTGTACTCTTTTTCGACAAACTCATAGTTTTGTGTGCATTTTAACAAAGTAGTGTTTTACCTTTGAGTGTATGCGCAGTGAAAAAAGCGTTGATGCTGTCTTCTTTGGTCTAATAGCAGAAGAGAGTCGTGATGGTACATTTTTAGTATTAATGTCACAACAAAACATTCCTCAGTTTTGGCCTAACCCACGACAACTTTCACGACATCCGGTTCTAGTAGTTAAATACAAAATGGTAACATTTTATTTTCGAATAACTAGGTGTAAATTGCATGAATTCGGTATGTCCCTTGATTGGGAAAATGGTACTAAAATTGCCAATCATCTTTCGCCCAATATAGTTTGCTCAATTGTGCAAAATAAATTTCTTAATTCAACTGTAAAAATTGGCGGGTTTGGCCTAGTGGTTGAAGCTTCGTCTCTCTCCAGTAGCCAGCATTAGAAAGGGGGTTCAAATCCCCCAAGCAGCCACAAAAAAAAGTCATCCACTGTTCTCCACTGGCTCCGTCCTTAAGAAATTACCTTGTCTCTGAGCTTATGTATGCCCGTTTCTCAGTGAACTAGGCATACACAGACAGAGGATGTGGAAATTAGCCGATAGGTTTTCGAACAGTCTCTGTCAGAATTGGGAAGACTGCCCTCATTTGCATAGAGTTACCTGCGGTAATCAGGCAAAAGCTACGGCCGTACCTGATTTCAAGTTGGTGTCCTCCCTTTGTGGACTATGCCGGTGAAACAGCGAAATGTTGCGGATATTCTGTTGATTCCGCTTGTTGACAACATCTGTGCTAATGAGTTACTGCGCTACCATTTCTTTACCCCTCTTCCTTACATGTTGACCATCCGCTCTGCGGAAATGTCAAATAACGTGTCTTTCCCAATACAACTGTAAGTTTGTTCAAATCAACGAACTACTTCCTAACAACGGATTTCTTCTATATGATTTAGTGTGCTGGTCAAATAAATTAAAAAAAATGGTTAGATATCTAAGACATATTTACACATATTTTATTTTTTTGTCTAATTTGTTTAAAAAGTTTAAATAATTATTAAAAGTTGTTTTAATTAATTTAAAAAAAACAGCATGGGAATTTAGCATTGTTTTTGAAGATTAAGAGATCAAAATACTACTAGCCCCCCCTCTCTTATCTGAGAACAAAATCATAAAACAGTAACATAAAACGGCTACTGCACAACTAATTTGGATTCTTCAATAAAGTTTAGATCGTAGATTTTAGCTGAATTCCAGCTAAAAAAGAAATGTAAATCGCTAAACATCACCAGCGTGGTGATAGATGGTGCGTTGGATAATTTTCTGTTTTGAAAAGTACGGAATTATTTGGTACCCCTAAAACTTGACTTCAAGTTGTTTTAGTGTAAATGTGTTGATCAATTTTAAATGTGCTTGCTATTGCATTTCTTATATATATATATATATATATTAGTAATTTGTCAAAATTCTAATAATAAGTATTAGTATTGTAAACACCCTAATAAATGTCTTATTTTTATTCTGTACGCGCATCCATCTGTGTTGTAATTGCACTTTAAAACTACAATGTCAATTGCATTTCACCAAAACGCAACCAAAATTGCACTTCCAAACCAAAACCAGCTCCCAATAAATAAAACTAAATCCTCGTTACGGGCGTTTAAAGTAACTTAAACATGCAGGTTGGAATGAAAAGAATTCATGCTAGTTTCCTGGTTGTACCCTAATTTTAATGTCAAAGCCCACGGCCCGAAGTCCGGGGGGTTAGGACCCTTGTCCTAGCTTGGGTTGGTGCCGAGATCGAATCTCAGCAGCCGCACAAAAAAGTGAGTGGTGTGGTTGTGGTGAGTGGAAGCGTGTAGTAGTTGCGGTCGTGGAGGATGGGTTTGAGCCGGTATGCGAAAAACAGGGTTCGGCCTCTGCCTGAGCAGATGAAATTTTTACAGTTTAGTTGATTGAAGGCACTATATTTCTAGAAGCACAATTTCATTAGCCTATCTTCTAGCCTACGAGAAGAAAATGAATGATATTACTGAGAACTCTACATAATTAGAGGAGGCATTAGTGGGTGATATATGTACAACACTTCAGTAAGGGGAAGTTTTAGAAAATAGAGGGAATATGCTTCTGCAATTTCAATACTAAATTTTCATGATAAGCAGTTTATGTAAAGAAAATGTTTGAATGGAGAATAGTTGGAAATTATGCTATAATTGGCGAGGAAAAGTTTTCTAGCTGTAAAAATTTATTAGTAGTTTTTTAGAAGCCAATTAATACGAATAGAACTATAATATTAATTAATATGAATATACAACAATCTTTCCCGTGCATGATATGTGTTCACTTATTTGTATCGGAAATCCCATGCATGGAATAACGGAAATTTTCAGGTTGATCCTTTAGAACAATTTTTTTGTTCAATACACAATATATAAACTTATCTTTAACATTTAATACTATTGGTTTAGTTTGCATATTGTATTAATATTTGGTATTGCACTTAACGATTTTATGTAGTAGGAGTTTAAACAATCACCTAACATTGCCGAAAATAAAGGGCCTAAGAAGAGGGCCTAAAGAGTAAACAGACCAAAAATAAAAAAAACCCTAAAATAAAAGACTCTAAAATCAGTATAATAATTTAAAAATTAGTAATCATTATTACTAATTGTTATTAAATGGCAATTAAACCTAAACTTTTAGAGACACAAAATCATATTAAAAATATTTATATAAACCTAAACTTTAAATTAGTATTATGCATAAATAAAATAAAGCCAAATAAATATTTAATACAACATATTCAGTAATAAATTAGAAAGCACACATAAATTTTAACGTTAATATTTATATACAAAATGTTTAGATAATTTTTAAAATTTATTTTCACTTAATTGTCATTTAATTTTGATTAGTGTTAATAATTTGTAATTTTTTAATTATTTGCGCTTTAGGTCCTTTTACTCGCTAGGCACTTTTTTACGTTCTTTATTTTAGACCCTTTTTAGGTACTTTTTTAGGTCCTATTATTTTCTTCCTAATAAACCGTCTCAAATTAAATGTATGCAATTTATTCCAGCAATTCATTCAGGGAAATAGACATTTTAACCTTTCACTAGGCTCACTCTATGTTTAAATTATCTACCTATTTAGTTATAATATTCCTTTACAAAAAAATTAGCACGCTAGTTAAAGTTGCTGGTAAGGGATTTGCTGACTGTTGAATTTTAGGTCTCGTTTCAAAAGTAACTTTCAAATTTGAGTTCAACTAATACTTCTAATATGATGAAAAAACTAATTCAATTTGGAAGTTAATTATGGAACGAATCCTAAAATTTTACGGTCAGCAGAATCTTGTAGGTGGCTTTTTGTTTACTTTAGTTGCATAGGGCATATTGCATAGGTTGCTTTGAAAAAAAAAACTGAAGCTTCAAAATCGTATGTTTTCTATCATTTTGAAACTGTAATAGCATACCCTAATAAATAGTTTGGTGCAATAGTATAGTGTACTTATGGTCAATGAGTGAACAGTTATTGAATGTGAGAAGAAAATTAATGCAAAATTTTGCACTTAATTGATGACCTGCATTAATAAGTTGGAGTGAACTATGACATTGGAAGAAATTAAGCTATACCTTCGTTTTTAGCAAAGCTCCTTTTACAATTTTTTGTTATTTGACTTTAATGCTACCTTACTTTGTATGAAGAGGAATGCTGGAACAATTTTTGGTGCTCCATTTTTCAAAACGATATAATTTTCAACGCTAGTATGTTGGAGCGTATAAAAGACGCAGAAAAATTTGCAAGCTAGATCGGTTCATTTTAATTTATTCAACATATCTTGTCAAAACTTTTCTCCGTTCCAGCTGCAAAAAAAAATGTTCAAATTTCTCGTGTTTTTCATTTTGACATTGATTTAAGGCTGCTTTGCAATTCCAGTATATATTGGCACTCAAGATCACCATGAAAATCTTTCTAAAGGAATGCAAAGCAAAGGCATTGAAAATTTTGAACCTTTGAATACGGAACATCATGACTGGGTATTTATGTTTAAACAAATAATAAGTAACTATTATTATGATTATTATTATTATTAGATGGTTTACAGGCAAACTTTAATAAAAATTTGTTTGCTGCACTTTTTATATATACATAATGTATTGTATCAAATACCATGTAGTCCGAAAATCTAACTCTAGACTTTGTTTTTCAGGTCATGCATTATATTAACAAATTTATTTCTGGTATAATTGGAGATGATTTTCCAGCCGGCGTGGTTTGCGTTTGTAATTTTATGGTACATGTGGAATCACCAACAACTTTTTGCAAGCTATTTGGCTACAAAATTGCAAATAAGCCAAGTGTCGATCTTGGTGGAGCTACGTATAGGTTTGGATTGAGTAAAGATGTGCAGAAGAAAGATAAGTTAGACACTGCCCTTGAATTTCTGGTGGGGAAAATTCCTGACCTCCTCCACGAAGGGGTAATTCAACAAAACATACAAACAACAAACAAACAAAATAAACTTAAAAAACAAAATTGGACTATTTACTAATTCCATAATTGACTTTCATGGCATAGGTGGCCGAGCTAAATTCCGGACTAAAAGTATCAGCGGGCACATTATTCTACACAGGAGGGAATGGTTATGAAAAGAAGAAACCGCACAAATTTGTAGGAAACTTTGTCGAAGCTCTCCTGGTGTTGGAAGGCACTTTTGACAATGAGTGACAAGTGAAGTATCATGATAAATTTGTTTGTGCAGAAAAACAAAAATTGTCAATTAAATTGCTAACAATGTTTCAATAAACTTCTGACTATAAACTGAAAATATATATTTTTTATAATGCAAGATTAAAGATAAAATACTTAAAGGACGATGATGTTTTTCCACCACAACATGTCCAATGCTGTATTGAACTAGCTACTGAACTAGCTTCCATGAGGGGCGGTACAATACAATTAGTGATGATTTTATTTATTTGACAATTGGCAAATGCTTATATATTCTATTGTATGTATATTGTGTGTATCTAGATCTAAAAACTATAATAGTATAATAGTATAAAATAAAATTTGAGAGTGGGAGTGGCACATCCGCTACCAACCAGGATATTCGTTTGTTAAAAATTTGGGTTCCTATAGATTGTCTGTATATTTAGAAATAGAATTAAAAATAAGTATATGTAGGGCTTTGTATTGGACCGTTGACTGTGGCGTGCTGGCAAATCAGATTATGATTTCTCCAGCGTTTGACTCGCATAAATGTTTCACGTTTTCCTTCGTTAGCTGCGCATTGCTCCAGTACATGAGTTAGTGACAGTTAGTGATAAATAAATTTAGTATAAAAATCAACAGCAAAAAAAACTGTTCGATACTTGTTTATATACAATTTTTCTTTTTGGGATATGGAAATGATCCTATAAGGGTTTCAAGTAGCCTTGAATTAAGAATGACAGACTGATTTCATTTTTCACAAACAAAAAACGATATTTAAAACAAGGGATGCAGATCTGTATCGCCGAATGAAGTGTAGGCTGTTAACAACCGATTACTTCTGCTGCTCCTGGTTCTGTGTATCTTTATTCGTGCCAATGCTTATGCTTAAGTACAATGATTAATCTGGTCACACGCGGTGAGACCGCGTGAGATTATACCAATTAGTTCTAATTATGCTAATTAGCTAATCGTCTCGTCTGCGGGAATAGACCGCAACACTTCCCAACTGAACAAAAAAATTTTGTAAAACGAAATTTGAAAGAATTGGATATGGAAATTTTACATAGTAGTTTGAACTTTGAAAATTTAGATTTGAATTATCGTGAGAACCTAAAGGTACAGTAACGTTGCAGAAGTATCGGGTTAACAGTAAATTAGCCAATTGCTATAGCAAAATTAATAATCAAAAAAATTTTAGATAATTAAGCGGAAAATTTTTAGGATGACTCCATGTCTATCGTCTCTTCCAAACTTCAATCCAGAGTGCAGCGAATGCTTGCGTCAAATATGGTTGAACCGGGTATTCCGTAATTTTTGTCCAAACGCCATGCTTTTGCCTTAAATTCTTGAATAGCGCTTAAATTTTTCGTCCAAAAGCCATACTTTTGCCTTAAATTCTTGTACGACGCCAGACGCCAGTAAAATAAGTGAAAGCGGGAATTCAGCCTCCGCGACAGCAATAATACATATAACGTAGGACGCGACGTAGAGAACAAGTTGAATCGCTGGGGGTTTGACGAAATAGCAGGAAGCGTCACAAAGAACAAGTTGAATCGCTTGGGGTAGGACGAAATTTTTTTTTCTGATTCCTAGACTGGTGTCGTGCTGCAATTGCTGCGATGCTTTAGTGAAGACTGGTTTGACTGAAAATCCAATTGGGTAACGCTCAGGTTCCATGGGTGGACAAGGTCCGAGTGGTCCACTGGGCTTTTCGTCACCATTGTACCGAATTTGATTGATGATGGAAAACGAGAATTGTCGTCGAAACTTACATCCCCGGCCCCAGGAGCTTCCTGTTCAAATTCCGGAAGCCCCTGGGTCCTCGACGGGATCGGGTTTCGCGTCTCCCTTGACATCTGGATAGGGTCCAGTGCCCAGGGTCCCTTGGTTCAGCCCTGTTTCGGCACCAATTGTTAACAACCGATTACTTCTGCTGCTCCTGGTTCTGTGTCTCTTTATTCGTGCCAATGCTTATGCTTAAGTACAATGATTAATCTGGTCACACGCGGTGAGACCGCGTGAGATTATA
>JAQFYP010002622.1:0-12347 GCA_034694865.1 Bilobella braunerae | reverse complement strand
CCGATCCTATTTCTAGTTTATGTGGATTAAAGGAAAAAATAATAGTCAATGCCCACCTCTAGCGCTGAAAATTGGAATTGCAAATAAGTTTTTGTGGGACCGTTGTCTCAGCAATAGAAAGGTGGACGAATCCCAGAAATAAAACACAAAATTTAGAGAAATTCCGAGAAAAAGCAAATTGTGCTCTTGCATGTCGCGCCAACAACGCTATTATTACGTGATGAATTTATTTAAGATTTCCCTACCTCAAAATCTTGGTCTAGGACGGGGATTTTTTGGCTGGTTTGTTGCAAATGCATTAATTTTCGAAACGATATTGTTGTGATTAGAGACAAGGCGTTGCCCTCTTCCTCTGTCGTCAAGCGTGAAACTTTTGAAAAACATTCTGCTTGTGAAACTGGAACAAAATCATTTGGAAATTTGCCAAGTCTCCCAGTTGAGGTGATGAAAAATTCAGGTTTTGCAATCGTTAGAATTATACTACTTTACATTAAAGTATACATTTATAAAATTCAACTTATATATTTAGTTTCAGCTAAATATTGTTGTAAGTTGTATTTGTAAGGATCCACATCCTCTTCAACATTTCATGTTCTTTATTTATGCGTTTTTTTTTATTTCGAGTAAAAGTGAAAGGTTTACGTCTGGAAACTTATAATTTGTTTGTTTCTCTATAATTTTAGCCTTGAAACTAAAGTGAATTAAAGATGATTTCTAACGCATGCATTTCATAACGTTTCATTGGCTAATCAAAAAGTACACAGAAATTGATAGAATGAATTGTTGAAAGGTTAATACTAGCAAGTTTAGCTACAAATAGCTAATTTCTATTCTAGATAATTGATCAAATTCTGAAGTACTCTTCTGTGGAAACCTTGCTCACCTGCCGTGTCCTCAACCGAAGCCTGAGCGCCTTAATTTGTGAGCAACTACGGAAGCGCCATATGAAGCAAGTTGACCTCACCTCACTAGGTCCCGTGTACGGGATTTTGGGCACATTTCAAAATGCAGTTGCAGAGTTGGGCAACCCTGTTGGGACCTTTCGGGTTGGGCTGCAGTACCCAGAGACCATTCCTATACTCGACCTAGTAGGATCATGCATCAAATTCCTTCAGTTAGGGGTCACAGACAACCTTCTGCAACTTCTTGGCAAAATGCCTAACATCGATGAGCTGATTCTCGAGGGAGTTCCCACTTTAGGAGACTTAGAAGCCCTCAAGGGCCTTCAACTACAAACCCTTCGCTGCCTCACACTTCAAGGGGAAAGGGGCCCTCCTCACATGCCCAGCTATGTGGAGTATCTTGAAATGTGGCTCAAAATTGCCCCACGTTTAGCAGAAGTTAACCATAAACAAATTGGAGCACTTGATACGGAACCCGAGCTGTTGGAGTTTCTTTCTACTAAAAAACAATTCAGAAAAATTACGCTCGACGACATTTCCGTGCGAGTAGACCCTCACGGCAAGGTAACGAATGACAAAGTAACAACTGCTAGAAGGATTTTTAGGTTTGTTTTTTAGGTTTGTTAAATAACTTCCAAATTTGAACATTTTGAAAAAATTTTGAGAGCCAAACAAGTCCGTCCAAATAGCGGAGTACGGGGTAGGTATTGGCTTTGAAAATTCCAAATTTTCCAATTTCAAGGGCGTTCAGGTCGAAGAATTAAGTTAAACTGAAAATTTGAGCTAGAAGACGAGTAGCTCCTTGTCAAGTCCTTTTCAAGTACTCTTGTGCTAACACAGGCTTGTTTGGACTAACAAGGTAACATTTTCCCTTCTGTTTCTTGACGATACCAATGCAGGTTGGTAGGCCAAATTGTCCCAAACCATTAACCTAATATGAAATTTTTGTTATGAGTTATTCGGAATTCGAATTATGGGAATTAAATGGGATCACCATCTTTTGCTCAACTCGCTTTCTCTTTTTTGAACTCAAGATGCAGCGAAAAAAGTAAAAAAAAAAGTTAAGGAGAAATCCGGAAGCGGGACTTTTCCTTCATACAATTCTTAACTTGTGTTTATTTTCTGTGAGACATAAGTATTATATTAAGTATTAGGAACTCTACTACAAAAAAATTAAAAAATTACTTAACTTATACACTGCTCTTATAGCGGGATTCTCTGGCTAGTCTTCTACAATTCAATTGTTTATGGTCTTCGAAAATTGAAATGGTAAATTACCCTGCTGCGAATCAAACACGTCTTTTTCAGCCAAAGTTGAAAATTTAGAAGGCACTCATGGCCATTCTAAGATTCCGCTCACACACACCACACACAATCTTCGGCCGTTATCATTAGTAATTTTAATTTTTTCCTTCAAATTTTAGATCTCACTACACCTCCACTTAAGCCATGACTACAAGAATCCACAAGCAGATTCTGCCTACGACTCCTTCATCGCAAACTCGTCCGCCTTAATTGAAAGTCTTGATATACCACAAACTCACGGTTTCACAATCCCACGCTTACCTAACCTCAAGAGCCTGGTAGTGAACTATTGCGAATTTACTCCAGGCCATTGGCCCCGTAACTTTCCAGATAAGTTTCCAGCTCTTAAGCACGTGACCCTCCATGCGCCAACTCAATCCAAGGACTTTTTTCCACACTTTGAAAACATTGCTTTTCAAGCAGTGGAGTCTCTGAGAGTGTACGATATTGGTTACAGTTGGAACAGAAGTGTGATGCCCATGCTTCACATTATTTTCCCTCGGCTCAACAGTCTCTCACTCGGTGGCTACGTCAACAAAGGCAGCGCAGACTACTTTTCAAACAATTTTCAACAGATATCTACCCTCAATTTTTACAATCTGAGTTCTCGTCTTCGCGCGTATTCGACGCCCGAAGTCGACAAGTTCGGGATAACGTGGCCATACTCCAAGCTCACAAGTGCGTAACCATATTCTGCTCATTTATAATATTACAAATAACCTTCAAAAATTTATACTATAGCCCAAAAATTAGAATATAAATAACTAAGTTTGTGATATTTTATCCGATACTTTATTTGTTGACAGATGTGAAAAACATGGAGTTTGAACTCAACGACGCTCCCCACTACGTTGTGAATGATCTACTCAACTTGACGCTAAAGAAATCCATCCCGCCCTTGGATATTCTGAGCGTAGCATTCAAGCCAACTTCAGGAAGTCACGTGATACGAGCACGGGTATGTATTGAGGCCATAAGAGTCCAAACCGTTTCAAGCGTAAAATGGAATTTTGTTTTTAGATCGACGAAGCTCGCACTCTATTCTACTCTATGAGCAATCTGCACTACCATGAGAGGCTCAGATTTACCCATACCACAAATTATTGAGCGTTGCTTGTTCACGTAATGCGTAACTATAGAAAACGATAAGGTATATTAAACTCTATGTATGTATTGTTGATATTTACAATTGTGGAATAAAGGGATGTTAATTGACTTTCCTGCAAAGCAGATGGTCAACATGTAAAGGATGTAGCGGAAATGGGTCCGCTACGGAGACAAATAAATGACAACGTGAGACACATTTTAGGGAAAAGAGACGGCTCTTTTAATTAATCGTAAAGTGCCAAATGAACAAATAATGACTGTACAACAACTAATCACTAAATAAGAATATTTGTGAAGTAATAGTATGTTTAGAATTAGAATACGCTACGAAGAGTCCTCCTGGTTAGTACTGGTGGCGGAGGACTTAAGGGATTAGGCCGGACTGACAGAGGCCAAAAAGGGGTCGGAGGTCACAGTGGCAATACGTCGTGTCCAAATGGGAAGACAAATACTCTAACGGTGACTTCCGGTGTGACGGGAATTGCCGAGGCTTCCGGAGAGGTGTGGAGCGGGCTGAGCGTGGTACGTGACTACATCTTTTGGGTCTTCTTCCTTCTTCTTGTATCTTCCTCGTGGCAAGTAACGGAGAAATTGGTGTGTGGCAGGTGTGCGGCATGGAAAATGTGACAAGTGGAGGAGCAAGGGTAATTAGACTCTGGTCCACAGAGGGGACACAGGACGGCGCGGTGTGACAGGGTATGAGGCAAAGGGAACGCGCAGGTGTGTCATGGGGCAATTAAGGGCTAATTAAGGGATAAGTGGCGAGTTTCGCCACAAGGAGATAGTGGGGATGTGGTAGGACAAGAGCTCGTTAGCATTAATGTTGTCTTCATAATGGCACAACAGACTAACTGTAACATTCCGCTGTTAAAATGAGGGCATTCTTTAGGATTACCTAAACACTGTTAGGAAGCTTTATCAGGTGATTTCCATATTCTCTGTTTATGTATGCCTATTTTACACAGATACGGGCATACACAAGGTCAGAGGCAAGGTAATTCCTTTAAGGGGAAAACCAACAGTAAAGTCTTTTTTGTGGCTGGTCAGGGTATTTGAACCTCCGTTCTCATGCTGGCTGGTGGAGCGAGACTGAAGCTCTAACCACTCGGCCAACCCGCCAACTCACATTTATGCAAATGAGCTCCTTCTTCACTACATCCCTACCACTTTTTACATAATGAGCGTCCGCTCAGTGGTAATGTCAAGTAACGTATATTTTCAATTTCCAGTGCAAAACACTACTCTCATCTTCAAAGTTTGTTCCGTATTAATTAATGCAATTATTAATTCCATTCCCTTTCCGTACCCACTAATTCCGTATTAGTTCAAGCTATCCCACAGTACCCACAGTTCCCACATATGTTGACGAACCCTTAGTGGAAATGTCAAAGAACAAAAAAAAAGTTATTTTCAGAATGTTTATTAAGGTTTAAGAGTTTCATGTAATTTTGTAGGTAATTATTATGCACAACTGCTTGCACTGTTTGTTGTAGGGGAGAGTTGTAGTTGTAGTTAATCTCCAAGGGTTTTGTCATTACCATTATTCGCCATTACGGCCCAACTTAAGCTGCTTGAGTGAATATGCTTTATGCATTTTGAAAAAATCAAAATGCTGAGTTACTCTAATATTCGTTGACCAATTTATATTTTACCTTTGGATTATACTTGAAATTTTGTCTATAAACTATAATGCAATAGTAGTCTAATAAAATAATTAAAATTTAACACAGCCGTTTAAATTTCAATGTGACCACGAACTTATTCGAATAGTAGTCCGCTCGTGTACACAAAATTGATTAAATTTTACCCAAAACGCGAAGTTTCTTGTTTTTAATAATTTCTAAAATACAGAAGAGAAAAGTGACGCTTTTGAGCTTAAACGTAATTTGCACCAGCGTCAAAGTTTTGCGTCTACAATTTTGCAAAACTCTCCAGTTCGTCGAAAAAAGAAAATGAAAACTGTTTTTCTCAATTTCAAGTTTACGTCATTTTTCCGTCAGCTTTATGTTGTAGAATTCTAACCAAACTGCATGCCCTCTCCAATGCGACACGTAAGCTAGTCTTTAGAAACCTAAGACAACCCAAAAACTGTTCTTTAGTTAATAATTATTGCATTATTCTAATTGTTTTACATACCCATAAATTGTATGCAAATTTTTTTCCGAGTTCTTTGACATTCGCCAATTGGGCTGGTCAACTGTGGTTGTGCTAGTGAATGGGGGAGGGTGGTTTTGGCGTGTGAGTTGACTAAGCTGTTTTGAGGAGTGAGTCAATGGACTTTCTGCTATACCGAGGCCGTGCAAATTTTTTTTTAACTAAATAAGTTACACAAGAATTTTTTGGAATTTCAGAATTGTAGACTCTAATTTGTAAGTATACAATGTCTTGTAAAACACGTTCAACAATGTCCAACCTCTTGTTAACTCCACTTTTTCCACACTACAACCTACGCAGAGTTAAGTTGCTAATGGTAATTGGAATATTTTTCACCAAATAATTTAGTTACTACAAGTTTCCAACGCAGAGCAAAAAATGGTACAAGAAAAATTAAAGGATAATATTTAGTTACAGAAAAGCTGTACTATATTAATTGCTAGTTGTTTTATAATTGTTCTTATTTTTATGCTTTTAAACTTTGGAAAAGTCAAAGAAAAAAATTCCACTAGCATTGTAGAAATCTATATGCTTTAAAAATTTTAACACGAGTGGAATCTACTTGCCTTGATGGCTAAACTTTAGAAGTAAATGTGGCAAAACTGTGCCTTCGGCGGTTAAAACGGACGGAAGTATCAAATATACAAACTAGTAAGTACTTATAATGTAACCCAACACAACTTTTTCCTTCATATTTGATTCCTAGTTTTGGTTTTGTGGCTTTTGAAGTTTTAGTCAGTAATTAAGACTTTTCAGCGTTCATCAGATTTTGTGTTTATTGAAGTCAATAATAAGAAAAAAACGCGATAGCAGTCAATTAGCGCTATCGCTACACGTAGTTAATGACTCATGATACTGTAATGATTAATGTAAATTACTGTAAAGTAATGATGATATGATCTGCAATATGCCCAGATTTTTAAATTTACAAAATTCAATTTTGGAGACTACTTAAAGGACCTTAATTAAAAAAAAAGTGCCGCTTAAATTAGTAAAAAATGTAAACCTAAAATGGGTCCTTTGATATTGATGGAGACAATCGGTTTTGTTTATGGTCACGTGGTTCTCTTGTAAGTGGTTTTAAACGTCGGCAGAATTTTTATGCGAAAGCAAACTATATAAGCCTAGTTATCGGAGCATCTTTTACTGCAAAAATTTAAGAGAAAAACGCGCCATAAATAAAAATTTAAAAATCATAAATAATGGATTCAGCTGCAGTACTGGCAACTTTGTTGTGCTTTGCCTCCTTCACAAATGCAACAGTAAGCAAAATTTAATTCAACACTATGATCAACAAGCATAGTACTCAAATACACGCTTTAAGTACTTAATTGTGAACAAGTAATAACTGCTAGTTTTCTTATTTTATTTAGGGACGTTTAACTATAGTGCGGACGGACAGTGATAGTCCAAATTGCATTAAACGCGTTGTTTGCAGTGAAGGAGAATTAACCCATCCCAAGTAAGTCAGACAAATAAAACTAAAAAATTCCTGCAGTTACTAATATTTCATTTTATAGTGGATATCCTCAGACAGTGGAGTACAGTGCAAGAAGGGCTAATATAGAGCAACAACTCCTTGGCCGTGAATTAGAGAAATTAATTAAAAATGAGGAGGTAGGGGACATTGTATACAGTTTACTTGACTCCAACTACTCCTACACGCTAGCCGAGTCTGGCCAGTACAGTGGGGTGTACAGGGCAAGTCAAGTTTACGGCATCAAACAAACTGGTTTGCTGAACATTACACTTACGAAAACAAATGCTTAATTTCACTACAAGCTAATTCGTGATGCTAAACGCCAATCAACTTTCAATAAAAGTACACAAACATTACAACTCACACAACGCAAACTCTGAATTCAATTTTCATTTGTTCAATGAGAATTAGGAAATTATTACTCACACAATCACCGGTTCTTAAAGTGTAATTCTTGATATTGAAATGTATTTTCATTTTTAGTAAGAAACAAGATCAAATCGTTACGCTTCCAAATTCCAAAAGGTTTAGGACCTAATTAGGCAAAACGTTTGTCTGCCGTCGAAGGAACGTTTTACAATTTGGTAGAATAAACATTTGAATTTAAAATTATAAAGTGTATTTAAGACTTGTTTTAAATAAAAAACACAACAATGTAACAAATAGCAATTGTGCGTATGGAATTCTCAAATACATCAAATCCAGCGAGTTTGTTAAACACAATTATAAATTACTTTATAATTTTTTATACCTTTTTAATTGTTCTAGAATATGACTGGGTTTCTTTATTTTCTACCATTTATAACCTTATTAAAAAGGTGGTGGAACAGTTTAAAAGTATAAATATAGTAAGGGCAAAAGCCAGGTAAAGAGCCTTATCCCATACGAATATAAAAATCTAGTAAGGTAAAAAGGTAAAGGAGCGTTATTTGACATTCCCGCAGAGCGGATGGTCAACATGAAAGGAATGGTAGGGATGTGGTAAGAATAAGGACTCATTAGCATAGATGTTGTCATCAAGCGGGTACAACAAACTATCCGTAACATTCCGCTGTTTTACGGGCCTAGTCCACAAAGAGAGGATACCAACCTGACGTAAGGTACGGTTAGGTTTAGGTTAGCCTAATCTAACCTAAGACAAGGCCGTAGTTTTTGCCTGACATTTACTAGCACATTTTGGGAGTATTTTGAAGAGATTGTACATTGCACAAGAGAAATTGTGCAATGCACAAGACAAAATTTGCATTGCAAAAGAGAAACTGTGCATTGCACAGGAAAAATTCTGCATTGCACCAGAGAAATGGTGCACTCCCAATAGGTACTGCGACACTCCCAATAGGAACTGGGACACTCCCAATAGGACTGGGGCACTACCAATTGGCATTGCGACACTCCCAATAGGTATTGGGACACTCCCAATAGGTATTTGGACACTCCCAATAGAGATTGGGATATTCCCAATAGGTACTGGGACATTTTGGAAGTATTTTGTGGAGACTGTGCATTGCAAACGAGAAATTGTGCAATGCACAAGAAAAACTGTGCATTGCACACGAGAAATTGTGCATTGAACAAGAAATATCGTGCACTCCCAATAGGTACTGGGACACTCCCATTAGAGACTAGGTCACTCCCAATTGAGACTGAGACCTTCCCAATAGAGTTAGGGAACTTCCCATTGGAGATTGGGTAACTCCCAAATAAGATTTGGACCTTCCCAATAGAGATTGGGATATTTCCAATAGGTACTGGGACATTTTGGGAGCATTTTGGGAGACTGTGCATTGCAAACGAGAAATTGTGCATTGCACAAGACAAATTGTGCACTCAAAATAGGTACTGGGACACTCCCAATAGGAACTGGGACGCTCCCAATAGGGAAAAGGGAACTCCTAATAGAGATTGGGACGTTCCAAATAAGAACTGGGGCACTCTTAATAGGTACTGGGACACTCCCAATTGAGATTTGGACTTTCCCAATAGAGTTAGGGACCTTTCCAATAGAGATTGGGATACTTCCAATAGGTACTGGGACATATTGGAAGTATTTTGAAGAGATTGGGCATCGCACAAGAGAAATTGTGCATTGCACAAGAGAAACTGTGAATTGCACAGGAGAAATTGCGCATTGTACAAGAAGTATTGTGCACTGCCAATAGGTACTGGGACACTCCCAATGAAGACTGAGACACTTCGAATAGGAAAAGAGGCACTCCAAAAAGAAATTGCCACCTTCCCAACAGGGGGTGGGACCTTCCCATTTGAGATAAGGAAACTTCGGAAAGAAATTAGGACCTTCCCAATAGAAATTGGGACACTTCCAATAGGTACCAGAATATTTTGGAAGTAATTTGGAAAGATTATGCATTGCACAAGAGAAATTGTGCAATGCACAATACTGAATCACTGAACTCGGACAAAATTCAAACAAAAAGTTGTAGTTGTAGCTCTCAGTTTTTCTATTTTTATTGCCATTAATAACTCGAGTTACACTATTTTTGTTAATTACATAATGTGTGAAATTACACAGTTTACAAAGTGTACCTAGTGCTATTTAGTCACTTAATTTCTAATCTGGGCGAAGAATCAGCGATTTGGTGTTTTTATTCATAGCTACCTGTTCTAAGTGTAGTAAATCTATTATTGGAAAACAACACTGGCTTGTTTGTGTTATCTGTGAATCTACATATCACAGAACTTGTCTTGCAAATACAGTTGCTAACTCCGCTTTGAAGCAATTTAAGAGCAACTGGAGTTGTTTGCAATGTGTTAACAATAATGTTGTGCTGCCATTGCCGTTGTCATCGTCAATTTTTGCTGAAAATTGTTCTACAGTTTTATCTTCTAATTTGACGCCTCATCTAAGCTTTTCAACGATAAAGAAAAGCGTCATTTTTGCATCTTGCAATTTCAACGGGCTCACAAACTCCTTTGATGAAGTTCGCAACTTTCTCCTGGAAGTGAATGCATTATTATGGGTGATCTACATATTGACCTAATATCTTCAACTGCTTCAGCCACTTTGTGGCAAATATTCAGAGAAACAGAATTTAAGCAACTTATTCAGAATACTACGAGCGTTGCTACAACAAAAAAATCTACTTCCTCGACCTTAATTGACCATATCTTTGTCAACATTCCATTGAGATAACAAGTATCTGGTCAGTTTCCAGCCTTCGGCTCAGATCATCATCTGACTTTCACCGCTCGGATAAAACTCAAATCTCAAATTCCCCCAGTTAAGGTCATCTATCGAAAATTGAAAGATATAAATCTGCCGACTTTCTCCGCAAGCATCTCTAATATACATGCTTCTAATATCACACAGTTTAATTCCGAAATTCTTAATCTATTAGATTCTGTTGCTCATTTACTTTCAAAAGTAGGGAAAGGTAGACAGAATCCATGGATCACGCAAGAGATTGGTGAAAGCGCAAAAGAAAGAGACTCATTAAAGCGGAAATTTGAAAAATCTGGTGATCCTGTACTTGCCAAACGCTTCCGTTTTTTAAGAAATCAGACTAATCACCTTATCTCCATCGCCAAGAAAACCAGCCTACAGAGAAAGTTCAGTGAAAATTGTGACTCTTCTTCCTTTTGGAATATTACGGATTCTTTAACTGGTTTTTTTGGAAAATCGAAAACACCTTTACTTTCACTTGACTCGGAAAATGGCAAAGTCACAAAACTTCCAGAAATATCAAACCTACTCTACAAAACCTTTGTTCCAAAAACAAGCTTTTCTCCGTCTACTGATTTTGTTTCCAAACTTGCTGACTTTCTCCAAAATCCTCATCAGATTTTAGAAAATGATCTGAATTTTGCGATTTCCACAGAAGAAGTGAAAGCAGTAATTGAAAATATTAAACCTAATGAATCAGTAGTGCCCTTAAAAATATTTAACTGGTGCTTTCTTGTTTTGCTTTCCCAACTACCTACTTTTTTAGTAAAATGTTGTGCTCGGCTGAGATTCCAAGCTTTCTAAAATCGGCGACAGTTATCCCTCTTTTTAAGGGAAAGGGATCAAGATGTGATCCCAACAATTATCGTCCAATTTCCTTACTTTCACCACTTTCAAAAATTTTTGAAACTGTTCTGTTCAACAGACTTCAACCACTAATTGACCCTCATCTGTCTGCTCAACAACATGGATTTAGAAAGTACCACTCAACTCATTCAGCACTTTCTCTATTTTTCCAAGATGTATGGAATGCCTTAGATGAAATGAAAGGAAAGTCGGTGCCGTTTTTATTGACTTGAGGATGGCCTTCAATTTGGTACAAAGTGTAATTCTCCTTCATAAGCTGGCCTTCAAATTCAAAATTCCAAAAACTCTGGTGAAAGTGACCCAGAGCTTTCATTCATGTCGAACTTTCACCATCAAGATCGGCGATTTCTGTTCCACTCAGTTTCCGGATTCAAATTCTGTTCCTCAAGGGTCTGCGTTAGGCCCTCTATTGTTTGCAGCTTTCTATGATGACATTAGTGAAAGTATTGAATTGCCATTTCTACTGTACGCTGATGACCTCGTACTTTACACTCAAGGTGCTGATCCAGCAGTTATTGTTAGTCGACTAAATACAACACTGTTGAAAGTTCAGACTTGGTGTGAGAGGAATGGAATTTTAATTAATCTTGACAAATCAGTTTTTCAACTTTTCAATAAACCTCTGGATACTTTGCCTACTTTCCCCAATCTCTGAATGGGTCTGAACTTTCAAGGGTAACTAGTTTTAAGTATTTAGGATTAATCTTGAATTCTGAGTTCAATTTTTCTCAACATTTTAGTGTAGTTAGAAGTAAGCCAAGTTCTATCTTAGGTAGGCTAAGGAGTGTTTCCAAGTTTCTTCCTCCTAGAGCTTTCTCCATACTCTTGTTATTCCCGTATATGACTACGGTCTGGATAAATAAAACAGTGTAAATTGTTTATTGTTTCACTTTTTTCAACCTACAATGAACCGTAAAGTCAAACGTGCTCTCAACAACGGCAACAAAACTCACAGAGCAAGAACTTCCTCCGCATATAAAAAGAATTTGGATGCAAACTTTCTCCTGGGTCAGATTGACAATTTGACCATTCAATAACGTCTAGAGTGGCAGTGTCTGAAAAGTGTTTTCAAAGCCTTAAAGTTTCCCCTCAATAATGTCAGTAATTTCTATGAACTTTCTTCAAATAATAGAAATTCTAGGTTGTTTCCTCTTATTTGTGTAAAATGTAAAATTTAGATCAATTAGACTATGGAATAAATCACCTAAAGTTTGGGATTTTAAAAACCTTTCGATTGGATCGTTTAAAAAGCTTGTTTTTGATCATTTAGTTGACAGGAGAAAGGATAACTTTGTAAAGTTTTAAGTTTAGTTTTTAATATTAACCTAATTTTAATTTATTTTCTAAGTTT
>JAQFYP010002621.1:0-12352 GCA_034694865.1 Bilobella braunerae | reverse complement strand
GTGGGAAAATTTGAAAATAGGAAAACGGGCTCCAGTGGTTGCTGATGGGCAGGTACAGTGCCTTTCAAAATCAACTTTGAATCAAGTGTTGATAAATGCCTTTTCTTTTTAATTTAGATTTTCTCTCTGGTTGAATTTTATATAAATTTCACTTTTTGAATTTTTTCAATGAAGGAACTTTTTTTTTACATTTGCCACTTACTGTTTCTTATTGGAAACGACAATTAAACAGGGTCAAAATCTTGCAAATCAGCGATGACCACAAAACTTCCGGGGCTTTCAGCGTCGCTTCGTACAAGCGTTTCAGTAGGTTATTGGTTCCAGCGATTAGTAATTTTTAAGAACAGTAGTTAGACCTATTGTCATTGGAGCAGCGATTAGCTGTAGCTCTTCAGAAGGAAATTTCAGTGCAAACAAATCACCACCGCTTCCATCCACTCTCGACGTATACTGAACTCAAGAGTCGTCGGAGCGCTAAAGAGAAGCGATTTTGCGAGATTAAGCGATCGCTGAAGAGAAAGCGCAGAAAAGGCCTCACTAAAGGATTTAAATTAAAATATATTTGTCAAACAATCGTTTTTAGGTTACTATATCCAACCCAACTGGATGAGTACCTGAATCGGTCTCGTTTTACCTTTGCTCGTACTCTACTTTTCTAAACTGGATTTCATGTTATTTTTAAAAGTGTTTTAATTCCAGTACACAAAATGTTGTTAAACTAATATTTAAAAACACGGGAATAAAATAGTTGATCAAAATTTCAAATTTGATGGCCATATTTTCGAAACCTAGATTTGAGTTTTTAGCTTGGGAAATTAGCTGTTTTGTTTTTAATCTTGATTTTTTTTAGAATCGATTTATGACAAAGAAAATGCGACTGTTTCTCAAAATTGCTTTTGCTAAATGCTAATGCAAGCTTGTTCGAAAAATAAATGTCATTTCTAATCATTGTGTTAACCGGTCTTAACAATATTTTATGACATAAACATTACACTGGATTTAAATTAAGCTTTAAATTTTAAATTTAATGTTTCATTAAAACTATGAATTAACCAATTATTCAAAAAAAAATGGGTGACCTTCGATTCATCCTATGTATAAGAAGGGCTCGGTATACGTATGACATAAAAGTAGAGCGACTCGTTCAAAGTCAGAATTCCAAAATGGGAAATTCTCCTTGACTTTCTCCAATATTTCACCTTGTCAAAGAGCACGGCCTCTTGACTTAAAAAAACGTTGCGTCAAGCTTGTTTCAAATTCAAATCAATTTTTTAAAATTTGAACAAGCAAGGACCGGACGACAAGAGAAAATTATTACAGAGATATTGTCAATGCATGAATTTAATACAATGCCAATGAAAAGTTGCACAAAATCTCAAGCGTAGTTACCTCCAATTATTGTTGTTTAGAGTAATGCAAAAATTGAATTTGTGATCATAGCTGGAATTTACAGGGAAATTTTCATCGGATCTTGGTCCCAACGCCGCGCGTTCAAAATGCAACATTGTCAAAAGACAAAAGAGCGTAACAAATGCCCGTTATTTTTTTATTTGGTGTCGTCAACAGAAATGTTGCAAAGCGTCTGGATATTTTGCATACAGAGCGATTTTTAATGTTCGTACAAAAGGAAAACGTCCGAGAATTTAAATTTCACTTTTCCAATACAACTGTAAACTGTTACTTTTTTAATTGTTGTTCTTAATAGTTTTTTAATAAAAGGAAATTGTGTTGTAGGATTAGGCGGAAGGTGGGGATTTGGGGGGTTAATCGCTTAAGCCGGAAGTGAAAGTGGGCTTTCTCTGGGTTACCTTTTTCCGGACGCTGATGGGCGAGGAGGGATCAAGTGCAGGTTAAGTGTCCAGTGGCCTATAATCCCATTTCCAGGACTTTCTCCAAATGTGCTTTCTCCTCATGCACCAACAACTTGCAATTTTGTAAGGATACACCAAATTTCAATCTAAAGCATTCCTTGAAAAAAAAAAGGCAAACAAATACATGTTTAAAAGAATATCTCAAAAATATTCACATACAGAGCGTTTCTTATGACTTTAAAGAAAGTGAAAGTCAGGAAAGTAAATTTAAGTGTAGAACAAAAGTTTTAAAATACAAAAGAACAAAAATCTACAAGTCTTAATGAAAGGGTACAAGTTAATTACAAGCTTAATTAGCTGTAGTGACAAATTTACGATTTGGATTTACAGGCATTCTCTTATATGTGTAGTTTACCTGACTTTTTTTTTTTTGTATGAGACGTCAAACAACAGAGTACACAGAGCGTACTACATGTACAGTGAGTTTCAAAACTAAGACCTGTTCAAAACCGTGAACCAACAAGAGTGGTAGATCTGTTTCTTGAAAAATTAACTCAGCTTCAGCAAGTATTTCGACTCAGCGGCGTTGCGTTGTTCGACTTTTGTAATATCCAATCAACTTCGGATCTGCTATGTATATCTGAATAAGAAGCAAAAAATTCCCTGTAGTTTACATACATTTTACATCATTTACTTACAAAAAAGTACAGAGCATTTTTTGTGTCACGTACAAAAATATAAAATTCGGAAAGCTTTGTTGAGATAAATGATATGAGCTCAAATCCAAAAGTCACCTCCAGTTGACCCAGTTCTTTGGCGAAGAAGTTTAGATTTTAATTCAGGTTTACTTCACACCAAATTTCTCTTTTATTACGGACAGGAAAAATGTTCTTTACATTATGCAAATTTTTGCAACTGGTATGCTAAATGACCGAAAATTCATTTGTATAAAATACTAACCCAGGAGCCATTTGATGTTTATTCTTTCGTAAGCTACCATGTATCCTTAAATAGCAGTTTTTTTTACGAATACCTGCTGTCTCCAAAATTCCACGTTTTTGTATTTAATGAAAAATGCATTGCGAATATTTTATATCAGAGCAACACATGAAAAAAATTGATCGCTTCAATAAAATTAAAAAAAGATTTCACCAAATTTCAAATTGGACTCTTTACAACTGTAGAGACGATTATTTGGTGTTTTAAGTTAAATTTGTTCTAAATCCTCCTAAAACGACCCAGCTGAAAAAGAAAATTAAGCAAGTAAATTTAAGATTGAAACTGAAAGTGTCCTCCGCGAGAAATAGCAATAAATTTATGTATTCCAATTTCAGAAGACTTTCACTTTCAAGAGCCTCCAAATGACTTCATTTCTTTGTGACTCAATAGACACCGTTCCGAGGAGGATCCTTCAAAGTGGACATCTTCCTTTCTGTCAAATGATTTCTGCCACTTTCTCCTGTTAAATTGTCGTCCAAATTGACAGCCGCATCTGTGCATGATCAATGTCACTTTCACTTATTAAACAAACTTTGCTTTCTCCAAACCTCTTTTCGATAAACAATGAAAACAGTATTTTCAAGAAAACGTTATTCCACTAACAATTATTCTACTACAATTGTACCAAATTCTACAAATCTAAGTATTTGATACAGTTGGAGAAATGTGCTCCAGTGTTTTGAAGAGGAAGGAAAGTAAAAGTTGGCTGTTGAGGCGAAGGAAAAACCTTGTGATTTTTGATGGTTGAAAAGAAGAGTGCTTTTCTCTGGGTGAAGGGAAGTTTCTTGTCAGTTCAACTCTTCGTTCAGGCGTGGACCGAGAGCTCCAAAAACGTCTATTGTCTTCAATATTGTGGGAAAAAAACGATTTTTGAAAAAAAAATATTTCGAAAAAAAAAAAGTTTTGGAAAGAAATAACATCCTTACACAATTTATCCAGGCAATGAAAAAAAGAAGTGAAAGAGAAAGGACTAAAAGAGAAAGTCGATATAGAAATGAAATTCCAATAAAGGTGAGCATAAAACAAATGTTGAGGTAATTTTTTTTTTGTTTAATTTGAGTTAGTTTATTTGAGCCAAACAGGCCCTTCTCAGGAGATAGTTTGGCTAGTTACTAATTTCAAAAATTTTGTTCAACCCATACGGTGATTTTTTTACGGTGAATTTTAGCTTCGTAGATGCCCTTCAGTAGGTAATGAGTTCCAGCGATTAGTAATTTTTAAGAACAGTAGTTGTTCAACAATAGTATAAACAATTGTCACTGGAGCAGCGATTAGCTGCAGCTCTTCTGCAGCGAGCAACATTCAGTGCTCAAAATCACCACCGCTTCCATCCCACTCTCGACGCATACTGAACTCAAAAGTCGTCGAAGGGCTTTCTCCAAAAAAATAAATTGCAGGGTGACATTGAAGAAAGAAGCGATTTTGCGAGATTAAGCGATCGCTGGAGAGAAAGCGCAAAATGGCCTTACTAAAGAATTTTAGAATACATTTTTTAAAACGAGCTTACCAAACAAGAACTAACTGAATGAACCTGACTCGGTCCCGTTTTACCTTTGCTCATAATGTACTTTTCTAAACTGAAGTTGGAGTTCTTTTTTAAATATGGTTTTAATTCCAGTACACAAAATGTTATTAAACTAATATTTAAAAAACGGGAATGGAATAGTTGATCAAAATTTCAAATTTGATGGCCATATTTTAGAAACCTATATTATAGTCTTGAGTTAAGGAAATCAGCTTTTTGTATTTTATTTAGAATTTTTTTTTAGAATCAATTTAGGACAATCAAAATTGCTTTCGCTAATTGCTCATACAAGCTTGTTCTAAAAAATAAACGTCATTTATAAACATTGTTTAACCGGTTTTAACAATATCTTATGACAAAGACATTACACTTAAATTAAATTAAGCTTTAAATTTGAAATTTAATGTTTTATTAATTAAAAAAAAACTATAAATTAACATATTAATCATATAAAAAAAATGCTCGGTATACGTATGACATAAAAGTAGAGCGACTCTGTCAAAGTCCAAATTCCAAAATGGGAAATTCATCTCCTTGACTTTCTCCAATATTTCACCTTGTCGAATAACAGGGTTTATTAAAAAACATTGCGTCAAGCATGTTTCAAATTCAAACATAATTTGAAAATTTGAAAAAGCAATTTCTCCAAGACAAGAGGAAATTAGTGCAAAAATATTGTCAATGCATGAATGCAATATTACAGTGCCAATGGAAAGTTGCAAACACAAGAGCATTTACCTCCAGTTGTTGTTGTTTTGAGTAATATAAAAATTGAGTTTGTGATCATGGCTGGAATTTACAGGAAAATTTTCATCGTATCTTGGTTATACAAACCATTCTTCTATGTCGCATAACGAAGCCAATTCTGGTACTTTTTGTCCTGATTTGATTACTGTGGAACCTTTGACACAAGTCAAACAGCGTAACACATCTCCGTTATTTTCTCATTTGGTGTCGTCACATGACAAAAATATTGCAAGGCTTCTGGATATTTTGCATACAGAGCGATTCTCAATGTCCGTACAAAAGGAAATCGTCCGAGAATTTAAATTTCACTCTCACAATACAACTGTAAGTTTAAAGCTAAAAAATTTCGCTAAAAGTTGCATGTATTTATGAAAGCTGCCTTGGGTTTAGTGTGACCATTTTTTAATCTCATTTTTATTTTGCAATTTTTCGTAGTTTTAAACACCCGATTTCAACTTAAATCTTTCCAGGGCCTTTAAAAAAGGAAAATATCTGCTCGCAAATGAATTTCAAAATGAAAAAAAAAATATTCAGATACAGAACGTTTCTAATCGTGTCAGATATAAAAAATAAGATTTGAGTTTAAAAGGCAAAGAAGAAGCATTCAACTAAACTTTCGCAAAATTTACTTGGCTTGAACAGGTTTTTCGTCTCAGCGGCGTCTCGAGTTTCGAAATAAAAGTAAAGGAAATTGTGTTGTAGGATTAGGCGTAAGGTGGGGATTTGGGGAGTTAATCGCTTAAGCCGGAAGTGAAAGTGGGCTTTCTCCAGGTTACCTTTTTCCGGACGATGATGTGTGGTTGGTGGGCGAGAAGAGATCAACGGGAGGTTGAGTGTCCAGTGGCCACTAATACCATTCCTCCGACTTTCTCCGAATGTGCTTTCTCCTCATGTACCAACAACTTGCAATTTTGTGAGGATTAAACACCCAATTTCAACCTAAAGCCTTCCTTGAAATAAACCAAGCAAATACCTGTTCGAAAAATATTCCAAAATTATTCAGATACAGAGCGTTTCTGTAGAGAGAGAGAGAGGGAAAGTAAATTATATCCAGAGGGTATATGTTTATTACAAGCTAAGTTAGCTGTGGCGACAAATTTTCGATTTGAATTCACAGCCTTTCTGTTCCAACGCAACAATGTCTGGTTTCCCGGACTTTCTCTTTTTGCAATGAGACGTCAGTGCAATGCAATGCAATGCAACAGAGTACACAGAGCAAAAGTGGGCAAAATTTGGGCTAAAGCAGAAGCGAACTTCTGGAAAGTCAAAGAGAGAAAGTCGAGGGTGGTTTAATTGGGTTGACTTTGTCTTTCCAGCTAATGTTTCTGGAAAGCTAATTTTTGCTCTGGAGAATTTTACATAAAATAATTTACTTACATAAAACGATGCAGATCGTTTCTTGTGTCACGAACAAAAAAAAAGAAATTTCGGAAAACAATACTTTGTTGTAGAAAAATGCTAGAACTCAAATTTAAAAGTCACTTACAGTTGACCCCAGTTCGTTGATTTAGATTTTAATTCAGGTATACTTCATATAAATTTCTCCTTTATTACGAGCAGAAAAAATGCTGTGTACATTATACAAATGTTTGCAACTGGTATGCTAAATGAGCGAAAATTCATAAAAAAAAAAATAATTAAATTAAATAAATATTATGAAATAAAATTATTATACTATATAATAATACACAGTAGGCGGTCGTCGTCGTGAGGCACAAGGCAAAAACAACATCAACTTTTTTCTTTTGATTTATAACAACTGGCCTTGTTTCCTCATGGTGTGAAGCCATAAACTTGCCATAAACTCGCACACACATGTCGCAGGTTCGAATCCCTAAAACTTCAATATTTTTTTTTACTTTTTTACAACAAACTTTTCAAAATGGCTGAAGAACTTTGTTATAACCATTCAGTAGATTTCCTAATTGTGATTTCAATTAGTTAATTATGATTAATCATTAACAATAATTAACTTTCGGAAGTTGAGATTTACATGTAAATTTGGGTTTTTACGTACGCTGAAGCTAACTATGACCTTAAAATTTCTCAACAGTCGATTCCTAATTTTTTAATTATGATTACCAATTAACAATAATTAATTTTAGAAGTTGACTATGACCTCCAACTGGCTCAAAAACTAATTATAATTAGTTATTTAAATAATTAGTGAGTACTCCCGTTTTAGGACGGGCTTCTTTGCTAGTAAAATAATAATCCAGGAGCCATTTAATTTTTATTCTTTCGTAAGCTACCATTTATTACTGGGTAGCAGTTACTTACGACCACCCTGATCGAAATCCCACGGTTTTCAGTTTACTTAAAAATGCATTGCATTGCATTCTGATTTTTTTTACATCAGAGCAACACCGTGAAAATTTGTTCGTTTGAATAAAATTGAAAATTAAAGATTTCATAAAATTTTAAATAAGACTTTTTACAACTGTTTGGTGTTTTAAGTTAAATTTGATCTAAATTCTCCTAAAACGACCCAATTGAGGAAGGAAATTAAGCAAGTAAATTTATGATTAAAAGTGAAAGTGTACTCCGCGGGAAATAACATGTGTTTTCAATGGATTCCAATTTCAGAAAACTTTCACTTTCATGGGCCTCAAATGACTTCATTTATTTGTGACTAAAAAACCTGCCGAAATACCGAAGAAAACCTTGTGATTTTGAATGGTAGGAAAATGAAGGGAGCTTTCCAAAGTTTCTTGGCAGTTCAGTGTTTCATTCAGACGTAGACCGAGAGCTCCAAAAACGTCTATTGTCTTCAACGTTGTAAAAAAACGGTTTTTGAAAAAAAAAATTAGAAAAAAATATCATTTTGAAAAGAATTCTTAACATCCTTACCAAATTTACCCAGGCAATGGAAAAAAGAAGGGAAAGAGAAATCAATAAAAAAGAAAGTCGATACAAAATGGAATTCCAATAAAAGTGAGTATAAAACAATTTCTGGGGTGAAAATTTCTTGTTTAATTTGATTAAAATATTTTTAAAAAAGAGAAAGTCCTGAATTATGGGAGGTAATACTTTTTGTAAGGAAATTCCTTTCTTGTTAATACAACTTAAGGCTTTTAAGGTGAGGGGGCCTTTTACAAAAGGCCATTTGAGGGCCTTACTTTCACTTGTGGAGCTCTGATTTCGGGCATGTAATGAAAATTCTTTGCAATCTCCTACCCCTGCACTTGCCTGATATTAAGTTGAGATTGGACTTTCTCTGAGCACCCTTAAGGGTCCTATTGGTTTTCTAGGAAAACAAAGTTGCTCTCATCAGAACTCACTTCATCTTTTGTGGTGGCTGCATTTCTTTGGTCCAAATTCTTTTGACACTAGAGAAAAGAGCGCTGGAAAAATCGCTGGAGAGAGCGCGGGAGACGGCTTTCTCCATTCCTCTTCCCCTCATGTTTCAAATAATTACCACTTTACATCAATTAATCCACCTTCTCCCATTACAACTTCAATAGAAATTATGCCTCTCTCACTTCTTCCTACATATTGAAAATGGGCAGTTATGCTGCCAGCGTTCTTAAATTTTATTGGCTCTGCCAAGCGCTAGACGCTGCCGGTCACGGTTCGATGGAAAGCGAAAATGCACTTCCTCATTCGCCAATTTTTAGGCAAATTGGAGAACACGCAAACATGATTTTTGTGTTCGCTGTACATATTACAGAGCCTGTTTTAATTACCGTACAAAAAGTGAAAGTAAGGGTAAGTAATACCAAACCTGAATCCAAATCCAAAAATCTTCACCAAGGTGCCACAGGAACGTTTATGACATGTAAATGCCCTGCAGTGAATTTTAATTTATTAGCACATTTTTTTTAGAACGATAAATTTTTGTGACTTTCTCTTTCGTGTACAATACATAGAAATAAACACTCTGTACTTTTTTTAAGCGTGTGCTGAACCTCGTAAACTGAAATTCGAAGTTCGAATTAGCGTAACTAACACTACAATTTCTTTTATTTGGCGTTGTCAACAGACAATACAAGTACATAATAAGCAGCATTTGGAAAAGAACTGCAAGTATCTCAAGTATTTTAAAAGTATTGTATGTAAACTGTAAACTGTAAAGTAATTTAACTTTAATTCAAAACGTGTTGGAGAAGTAACAGTGATAGTGATGGATTTGTGGCGTTTTCTTTAAGTTATTTTTGGCAGAGCGGCTCTAACTGACAAAGATCATAGCTCTGATCCCTTGGTGAGGCAAAACGAGTAACTGGAATGTCTGAAACGCGCACTGGAATTTGAAGAGGAAGTGGGGCCAACTGGCGCTTAATTTTCGTCTTTTTTCCCACCGGGCCCCACCAAAAACCCACCCAAGCATCGCTTTGCATTCCAGCTCATTCCAGGAAAACTCCTTCAAAAATCCACCAAGTCAATTAGAAATTATTCCAAACAAATCTTCCTCAACTTTCACCCGCACTCCAATTGGGATGTCTACATTTTCCCCGTCTTAATTCCAGGCGATTCAAGCAGGGAATTAGAAGCGATTCAAAAGTTTCCGCTGTCTTCCTAGTTGCAAATGCTTTCTCCACTAGCATTTACTCCACTATTTCCTCTCCTTATGCCTCACCTCCCATTTCCGGTTTCTCCAGCAAAGGATCTTCTCCAGGAAAATTTCTCAAGACAAGTTTCTCCAGCAGAAATCCATTCTTTAAGAGAGATTCTGGATTTTCTTGGAGCTCATGTCGTCAGGATTTAACGGATTTATGGGGCATCTCTTTAAATTCCCTTCCTTCAACTCCAGTAGCCTTTTAGAACAAATTGTCAAATTAGCTTTTCAAAATGTGTTGGAAACTCAGATATGGAAAATTCAAGAAAATGGAAAATAAGTGAAATTAAATCTAAAAGAATTCTTAGGATTTAACTGGTGACCACAAAAGGATCAGTTTCGAAGAAAATTACTTCATTTAAAAAAAAAAAAGTCTTATTATTTTTGGAGAAAAGTACTGCTTTTTTGGAAGAGAAAGGAACAACAGTTTAAAAGGCGATAATAACAGTACGTTTAGAAATAGAAAAAGTAGAAAGTTAGGAAGTAGCATTATTTTTCAGGAGAAAGTAACGGTATGAATTCAATAAGTTTGTTCTTTTAGAAGCAATTTCAAACAGTTCTAAAATTTATTTTTAAACAAATCACACTGTGTACAGACGCAATGGAACGATGATATTTTGGCAGAAACAAGCGAAACTATATTAGATTTTAGAAATCGTCGCTCACGATGGAATAATCAATAAATGGCTTTGAATCTTAAATTTGTATGCATTTTCTCAACAGTCTACGCCAATGCAGTGTTGAAAATATTGCTACATTGTTGACACGTTTTCAAAATTTTGTTATTTAAAAAACTTTCTCTTCGCGCTTCAACCTTTGGTGACAATTTCTGAAATTTTCTGAAAACGTTGAAATTTTAAGGTACGAGGGCTACGTTTTTCCAAAAACAAATTTATTACGGGATATATGAAACGCTTTGTACTTCTCGAAAGCTTCATTGTAAGTGTTTTACGACAAAAAAGTTTCCAAAACGTGTCCAGCCCTCACTTTCTCTAGAATTATTTATTTGACCCGGAGTTTAAGTTCCGTTATTATTTTCTGCTTTGTTTCATAAAGCCATCGCTTGACCCTCCAAAAACGTTTCTTGAACAGTGATTCCATTCTGTTGCAAAATAAAAGTTGCGTAGAGGAAAAAAAGAGAAAGAAAGAAAAAAGAGAAAGTAGAGAAAACTGAGTGGGTTGCGAAGAGAAGCTCCTAAAACTGTACGAGTTCATTTTCCTTTCTTTCTAAAGCAATTTGATTTCACACTTTCTCCTACTTTTTCTTTTGCAATTCAATCCTAGGATGGTTGATGGAATGGCCAATTTTCACTTTTTTAGCTCAGTTGATTTGAAAAAGAAAAATATTCTGAATCAGCTGGTAAGTAAATTTACAGCTTTCAGATGGAGCGTTTAAGTTATTGATAAGAATCAAAACTCATCTGGAGACTTCTCGACCAATCAGAGCCCTTCCTTTCTCCAGGTTGACGACCCAGGACCATGATGGATGAAGCGGTGTCCAGAAAGAGTGGGTGGCAGAATTGACCTATTCTAAACCTAACATTCATTAGAGGGGTGGAATTTCTAATTTGCTATGAAGAGGAGAAACGCAACGCCAGTGAAACTAAAGACTCGCAGAAGCTGCTTAGCTCAAAAAATTTTTTTAGTTTCCTCATGTTTTTCTCCCTTAATTTTGAAAGACTCTGTATAATAAAAAATGAATGCCTCGGGGACTAACTTTGAAATTTAAGTCATAACATTTTTTCCACAACACTGTCTATTTTTTAGAATTTGTTTTTCTTACGTACCGTACTGTACAGAAACTTTCAGAAGGTGTGTTGTTGTGGCGAAACGCCGCTGATATTAAAAACTCGTTGTACCCTATGTTGCTCATGATTGAATTAGTTGTTGATGTTTAGTGTACTTTGGGGACTTCTTTACTCATTTTCGAATTCATTTTAAAATTACTCTGTACAAAGGAAAATTTTGAATACCCCGGGTTATTTTTGAATTTTAAGTCATATAATTTTTTGTCTGAATTTTCTAGATTCATCAAATTTACGGCACATAAAAATCACTCTGTACATAGCTTCAGAAGGCTTTTTGATAGTAGAAATGGAGGGAACGCAACACCCCTGAAGCTAATATTTTGTTCTAGCTGCGTTTCTCATGTAAAGTTTAGCTGTGACACGTTCGTAGTTTTGAAAAGCTCTGCACATGTGATGGTTCAGGAATGTTAAGGGTGGTTTTTTTTGTTCAATTTCTTTTGTGTGTGGAAGATGCATTGAAACGTGGAACCGCACGAGCGAATGAGATGCCAAGAAAAGCGTAAATTCAAGATTTATTTTCTCGATTTTATTTTCTAATAAATTTGTCTTAAATAACTTTGTCTTTAATTCAAGATATGATTTTACACTCGCTTTCAAAACAAATGCTCTGAACAAACTTGTTCTAAAAAATATGTAGAATTGTTGAGAAATGCTGTTTGAACGAGTATTGACTGTTTTGAAAATAAAACTAAGGTTCTGTTTCATCTTTGAAATGCGGGTGTTTCCAAATGGACACAAAATGGGGATTTGTGTGTGTGGCGTTACTCGCCACTTTACCCCTTAATTACCCCTTAAGTGACCCTTCCCCCTTAGTGACGCTAAGCGTCACCTGTGTCCCAAACCCTGTCACCCCACGCCGCCCTGTGTCCACTCTCGGGACCAGAGGCAGGTAGACCTTGCCCCTCCC
>JAQFYP010002620.1:0-12356 GCA_034694865.1 Bilobella braunerae | reverse complement strand
TGGAAAAAAGGGTTTTTTTCTCATATCGGTTTATCATGGGGATTCATGCCGCAAACAACGTCCCCCCTCACTACTATGATCTTACCAATTACTGTTAGAACTTCATCAATTTCAAACAGAAGACATATAATTTAGAATAGACTTGCCAATAAATAAATTTTCTAGTGATACTTTTGCTTTTTCAATTTATTTTTACATCAAAAGAATATATTTCTGGTATTTGAAAAAAAAAGAAAATGTAAATATTGGTTTTTAAATCTAATATTCGAAATTTTGTAGTTCAGATTCTGAAGAGTTAAACTTCTGCATAATTTTTTCCACCGCTTTCAAGAATCCTTCGATTCGACCTCGACACCAGGTTAGCAGGGGTCCTGCAACAAAAAATCGACTTTTATTTTACTTCTTGAATAAAGTTTTTTTTTTCATTTTTCACTTACCAAGATAATGTTTGTAGCCACTTTGAATCTCAAATCGCCAAACCTCAACCTGCTCGAGCTCAAAAATGTTTCGTTTGTATACCAGAATTTTAACGAGCGAGGATTCTTGACTTTGAGGTAATTAAATTTAAGAGCCTCGCCAGTATTATCGTCAATGGTTTTAAAATTTTTTTTTTTATGAATTTGATCACTTCTGGTATTTCCTTAAAAAAATTACCGTAGGTGAATGTTGGCGGTTCACATTTTGAATGAACAGTTTAAAAGCTGTAAAATAAAAAATCTTTATTGTAGATTTTTTTTGGCAAGACAAATTTAATATATTAATACCTTGTGAATATGGATCAAAGCCAACTCTCATGCTGAACGTATTGCTGTCCCCAAACTTCTCAATAAGCTCATCCTCATTTAACTTTTGACGTTTTAAATTAATGAAAGTCATGTGATTTGAAAACCTCCCGCTTGCCTATTATTTTAACCTTACCTTTCTTTGTGTACTTTTCGGCACAAACTGTAAAAACCACGATATCGAAAATTGTTAGATACAAAATTAGAAATTGAAATTTAAAATAAGTTATGAATAGTAACCCATCATTGATCGACATGCTTTATTAATGCTAAAGTTTGAAAAATTCATAAAATCTAGATGGTCATAAAATTCATTCAAAATTTGTACAATTATTTTGACTTTGGTGGTGGAGTGCCGCTGCCCTTGGAATGATCCTTACAACATAGAATGTACACATCACAGTGTTTTGAAACCTTCTCCAGTATTTCGTGACAGGGTTCGTGAAATAGACCATGTGGTGTAACCATTTTAGCGTTTTCGAGTCCGCAGAGCACACATTTGTTCTCTGCACCTTCCATTTTCTGAACTGGCATAACCTAAAGTTTTACAACTTATTGTTTGAATGTATGTTGGAAAAGTAAGGAATAAAAACAATCTGAAAGAAACCTTGAATTAGCTTTGGTATGTTGTTGAAACGTGTAAGGGTATGACCCTTACAGTTAAGTTAATTAGTTAATTAGGGCAAAGTGCCCATAAGTGGAGGGAAGCGTCCCAGCAGAAGGAGGAGGGAGAAGCAGAGCACTCGCTCACTCGCTCAGACTCACACTCGCCTTCAGCCGAGCAACACCTGCCTTGGAGGGCTCCTGCCACCTAACATCGCCACAGGTCAGTATTGGTGACCTCTGACCCCTATTAAGCCAGGAGTGGCTTCAAGCCAGGAGTGGCTTTGAGCGCCTGGAAAGGCGCAAGGCCAGGAGTGGCCTTTCCCTTAAGGCTCCTCTCTTCCGTCCGGGCGTGAGCCCTCGGAGATGTTTTGATAATCGTTTCGCCCTTCGGGCACTTGTTAATGTAGTTTAAGGCCCTACGTGGCCCATATCTTAGTTTAAGGGTCCCCCTCTTAGCATGTAAGTTTCTGGGGCCAATAAACCCTTGTTTCAGGGCCAAAGAGCCCTTCATAAAGGTCATTGTTTGTGCCGAGAGGCACTCGTTTCATTTTCTAAAGGCCGAGGCAAGGAGGGCCTTGCCTTGCCCTTATAAACGCAACAGCGGCTGAGATGAGGGTATCCAGTCTGATGTAAAATGCTTGAATTGTGAATTATTTAGTCTAAAATCTCACGAAGTAAGTGACAATACTGAATGATCTTTCGCTTAAGCAATTGCTCAGTATTAATATTTAGTGTTGAGTTGTTCAACTCATGCCTTGCGTAAATTAATTTATAACAGCAAGAATTTATATTTGAGATCATTGCGGTCGCGTAGCCGCTTAAGGGGCGGAGCTTGTGCTTAGAGGTAGCCTATCAGAGAGCAAGAAAACGTTTTAAAAACAAAGTGTATAAAAACAAAATGCTGAAACAAACGTTAGAAACAATTCTCATTGTACCGTTATTACAAATTAATATTTTTTTGAATTAATTTGCCCATTGAGGCTGCCATTGTTTTACAAATTATGAATAAAGAATTAATTACTGTTACCCGCACTTACGCTGAATAAAAATATGTTTAAAAAAAGTGAATTATTTGTAATGAATATAATAATGCATGAACTGAATTTTTATTTTAATCAGTGACAATTACATTCATAAATTCAAAAAATTCTTTTTCTACCAGAATACTTTTCCAAATTCATTTCCATGAACAAAACTAATTCTTTGTTCAACAGATCTTTAAATATTTTAAAACTGTCTTCAGATGAGTATCGGTTTTGAGCGGTGTGTTATGGCTTTGAAACATATCACGGAATGGCTCGTATTGCTCCTGACTATAACAGTCAACGGTTTGGCTGTAAACGATTTATTCTCTTGATTTGTCCAGCCATTACTACTAAAATAATAAAAAAAAAAGATAAACTTGAAAATTGTTAAAATGAAGTGAAAAAACTATGAAATACACGACGTGCTTATCGAGGTACTTTTAACGACATCAACTTTAACGCAAGTGTATATAAATATAGTTAAAAAAGTTACTAAAATTAAATAAAAATTATCCTTCGAAAATAAAAAAAAACTTTTCAAATTTTTGTTTGCAATTCGCCAACAGAAATTAAAAAATATTATGCAAAAAGAAGAGAAACAGTTAGATTCTATTTTTATTTTGACTAAATTAAACTATCGCTTTGTCTAACAAACAGCGACTACTACAAGCGTATTCATGGCATTGCAAATTTTTACACGGAGTGTATTGCCTGTAAAATATTCTAGCGAAACCATCTGCAAACAACAATTTTGTTGAGAATCCTGTTGAGTCCTGAATATTTTGACAGACATCAACCAAGTACTCGTTGATTGCGTCGTCTCCAAATTTGTCCATAAACTCAATCCACACTTTTTTGAGAATGGTTCGATTAATGTTTGCAATATCGGCATAATTTGAAAATACAAATTGGTTTCCGACGTAGAACTAAATCACAGAGCAAAAATCCATGCAGTCGTCGATTGCAGAATTAAATAAATTCATTCGTCAAATCGAAAAATATTGTTGATAAGCTGGAAGTTTATGTTGGTAAATATAAAATTTGAAAACTTTTGAAATGTGCACATCAGTAATCGAACATTCAGACATTTGGTTCATTTTCAATCTAATGAAAGAAAAATTATTAAGTTTTGTAATGGTGAGGTAATGTTTAACTTTTCTGGAAATAGGAGTATTCATTTACCTTGATTAGGGTGATGTCAGGGCTTTTGATTTTGTACCCAGCTAACGCGAGAGTGAAACTTAAAGTAAATAAATTTACAAAATTTATTTCAAAAACAGTACGTTGTGTCCATTTGTGGTTTCTAACCGCAAGTTGACCTTTATAAATGGTGTGAGTAAAGTTAGCCACAAGATGACCTCATTAACTGTGAGAGAAGGACGTGATAAAATTAATTAGCTGGTAGCCGCAAGATTTAAATTTTGGCGCCTTGCGGTCACGTGATCTAGTTTTATTTTTAAAACGCTTAAAAACGAAGTGTTCAAAAAGGTTTTTTAAAAACAAAATAAGCTTAATTTGAATGTTAGCGCGACCGAAATCCCAAGCTGAATTGACCTATTTTTAATTATTTTGCCCATGTTTGACTTTGTAGTTAATTATTTTTTGCCCATTTGTGTCTGGGTGACATGGTAATTGATGTAGGTAAAGGCAACAACAAGATGACCTCATTAATTAAGTAACCGCTACATAGACTCGTTTAAATGTTATCGCCTTCCAAGTGACCTCATTAGGAAATTAATTAGTTGCGACCGCAAGACTTAAAATTGGCGCCTTGCGGTCACGTGATCGAGTTTTATTTTTAACACGTTTAAAAACGAAGTGTTCAAAAAATTTTTTTTTTAAACGGAATGAACTTAATTTGAATGTTAGCGCGACCAAAATCCCAAGCTGAATTGACCTATTTTTTAATAATTTTGCCCATGTTTGACTTTGTAATTAATTATTTTTTGCCCATTTGTGTCTGGGTGACATGGTGATTGGTGTAGGTAAAGGCAATAACAAGATGACCTCATTAATTAAGTAACCGCTACATAGACTCGTTTAAATGTTATCGCCTTGCAAGTGACCTCATTAGGAAATTAATTAGTTGCGACCTCAAGATTTAAAATTTGGAGCCTTGCGGTCACGTGATCGGGTTGAATCAGAATGAGAAAAAATAGCAATGAGAATGAGAGAAAAATAACAGAGCAAACAGTGTAAAAGGGGAAGAGCTTACGGGGGTCGGCCAAAAAGTGGGCGGAGCTTTCGGGGACCAGTGGGTTGGGTGCCAGGCCGGTTTTTCATAGGATTTCTCAGACCAAGTCCCCACTCATACGTCTTCTTGTTCCTCTGTAAGGATTTCAAATTTTTTTGAAATTGTTCTACTGTTTTAAATTTTTAAGCCATAAGCAGGACAACATCAGTTCACACACAGGTATGTCAAATTTTTATTATCATATTTCTAATTTTACTGAAATTAGATGATAACTTAAATATTGCTTTCAGAATGAGCACCGCGGGTTTAGCTTTCGAGGTTTGGATCATTGTTTGATCGAATTCTGAGAGTTAATGTAAAATGCAATGACAATAAATGCATAAGCAAGTGAGAAACAATTTTATGTGATAATTTTTCATGATTTTTTTTTCATTGACATGTAGTAGTAGAGCTGGTAATGCTTGTTTGCCTTATTTACAACAAGGCATATGATACATTTCAAAAAAAAATATCGTTTGAAAGTACTTTGCAGTAACTGATGTAAATAATGTAAATATGATGTAAAGTAAAAAAAAAATTGTTGAACCACGTGACCTACAATTTTAAAGTGATGACATTGAGATTGTATGTGAAAATAAACTTAATTTGTATGCATGTACGGTGCATGTAATTGTTTACTGCGCATGCTTAAATTCTTGTTGCTGCTTTTGTAAAAATAAAAAAGTAGTTATACATGTTAAAACAAAATACAAAAGAACGAGGTGAGGAATGGTAGCTACTGCTGGTGACTTTTTTTTTTAATTTTTTTTAAACAATTCTCAAAATATTACAGACTCCAATAAATAAAAGAAATTAAATTCCTAATTCTTGCCGTGCGGCTTCAGCATGCCCTTTGTTTTTTCATTGCAATATTTGGAGTTTTCTTCTGTGTGCACATTTTCAAGTAATGACTCATCCATACAAATTAAGCTCAAGGTGACAGGAAATACAGACAATTTGCATTGCCTTGCTTCTATTGACTTTGTTTGACTGATGCTGTGTGACATATTTTTTGTTCTAGATTATGGCTCTGCGTTTTTGGAAATCTGAATTATTGGACGCTCGAGTAAATTGAATATAAAAATATTTTGTGCATCTCCTGAGAATTTTTGGGATTGATGAAACAGATTTCGTCCGACGCTTTTCCCTCTCTTTATACAAATTGTCGTCAGTAATACCAATTTGACTTACAGTCAGGATATGACAATTGTTTGAAATGATTTTTCTGCATATAGAGGGGAACAATATTGATACCAAAAGTATTTGCATTTTCGTGATTATTGAACTTTAAAAAAAAACTAATTACGTGTTTTTTTTTACAAATCGAAATAATCAGAATGCTTATCACAGGAACTTATTGTTTGAAAGTTTTTTATTGAATTATTAAGACAAAATAATACGTGTAGTGTTTTAAGACAAATTTATTGACTAATCACTGATAACTCTCAATTATTTTTTTTTATTGAATTAATAAATAAAACGTTTGCATAAAATTACACTTATAATTATCTATTGTTTAATTAATGAAAGTTAAAAATCAAGTGTTTTATATAACTTTGCAAAGCTAAAAGTTGTTTAATTACAATGCAATTGTATAACCAGAAAATTTTAAACAATCTATGTTGAATAAGATTCTTATGGGCTGTTTTAGCTCTATTGCTTTCAATTTGTGGCAGGTGCGAGGCAAACGTGTTGAATTTGAGAGGGTGCAACTAAGAAAACGCATGTTAAAAACATGCATTTAATTAGCCTTGAACAAATTGCACATAGGCGTGTCAATCATAAACCAGTTTAACTATCACTAATTATAATCAGCTCTGAGCCAGCTAAATCACTTAGCATCAATAGCAACAAATTGAAGGTCTATTATGTCTGACACAACAAAATCCGTTGAATCTCATATTTCGTGTGACTCTAAGTCTTGAGCAATTTAATAACAATACATAAAAATTTTCAATTTGCTGCAATTTCTAATGCAGTCAATCACCATTGTTTTAGCAATTTTTGCTGCTTTAGCTTATGCAATGTGGTTACGGTTAAAGCCAGGAAGACATGGAAAACTTCCACCAGGTGATTAAATTCTTTTTTAATTCATTGAGTTACAATTAACGGTTGGTGCTTTGAGAATTTAATATATCTCATTGTTTCAGAACGTTTGAGTTAGTTTACGTAACCAGGGAACCACGCGTTACACATGCCTTTAAGTTCTAAATTTTTTTTTATAATTAATATTATTTCATTTTCATGCCCAAAAAAATTTAATTTGAGCAATTTACTGTGTGTTGGCACAACAAAAGTGGTATCATGTCAAATTATTGTGGGATAGCAAAGAAATAGCGTCTTGGTTTGGCCTGTCTTGGCATAAGAGGCACGGTGGTATCGTGGTTTACTTACACACTTACCTTTTGCTTTGCTCGGGAACGAATCCTCGTCCACCCTTTTTTTTCCTTTTTCCCCACCCATTCCCTCAATAAGTATCTCTTACATAGATTATTTTCCCCTTCGACGCATTTCCTAGAATAATAACTATTACATATAAACTAATTTATCCAATAATTATATTCCTTTCTAATAATTTTTATAACAGAGATATCTCTTACTAATGTTTAGTCTTAGTACAATAATTTCTCATAAGAATATTTTCCTCTGCGGCAATACATCACATATATTTTCCTGAAATCTATTCCTAATTTGACAAAACTTAAAAATGATTTAATATTTGGGGTTATTACTAAATATAAAACGCAGTAGGCTGGCGGTGAGGCGTAAGACATCTACTTCACCGAGTTATTTTCCTATCGTTTACAACAAGAGCTCATGTGGCTTAATGGTAGTAAATGTTCCTATGAACTCGAGCATCACGGGTTCGAGTCACACTAACACCATCATTTTTTAACAATACAATTCTGGAAATTGCTGAAGACAATCTCAGTCTCAATTTTTAAATTTGAGAAATTGATAATCCAAATAGTTTTGGTTGACTAAACAAATTAGAATTATTATTAAATGAAAAAAAAAATTTAATTCAATATTTTTTTTAGGGAAATCAGGCTTAAATATAAATGGTTTGAAGTGCTCTGAAGCACTTAATGTATGTTAATTTCTTAATGTCTAATTCCACAATTAGTTAATTGTGAGTAACATCTGACGTCAAGTTAATATCTAAAAATCATGTCTTCCAAGATATCAGGGGTTCATAAATACGCTGAAACTAACTATGACTTCCAAATAGCCTAAAAACAATTCCTAATTTTTTATTTAATTAATTAATAAGTACTCTCGTTTTTGGACGTTTTTGTTTCCCAATTATTAAAAAGAGACATGATTAGTGGGAGTTTATTTTGAACTGGATAATACTCTAGATGTTTTTTTTCGTACAAAATACAACGGATCTAATACCAAGTATGATCTATTTTTTCCAGGACCATTTTCTATACCTTTCATTGGAAGCTTGATTTTGATCACTGAGAATCAACCGCTCGCGTTATTGAAATTGCGGAAACATTACGGCGATATATTTTCATTGAGATTTGGTAACGAACCAATTGTCGTGCTAAATACAGTTGCTCATCTCCGGAAGTTGTACTCCAAGAAAGCTGTTTCTGAAAGACCTAGCTTCAAAGACATACCTAGCTATCAAGACGGGAAAACATACGGTTAAAAATTTGTCGATATGAGCATAAACAATTTCTTAACATAAATACATATGGTACGCCATAACATATGTTAGAAATGTACTAAAACATTTATACTTTCCTAGGTGTGACATTTAATAGCGGGTCTGACTGGGTTGAGCAGGTAAATTTTCAATTTACGTAGGTGATTGTTATACAATATAATATATGCAAATGGCCCACCATGGTATCGTCTTGGAGCATTTAAATTTTAAAGTCAAATATTTTCACTGTAATTTTATCTGTTCAATTGCCATTTATTAATGACATTTACTACTACAACAATTTTTCCTGTATTTTAGAGAAACTTTTATGTCAAAAGTTTGGGAGACGACTTTAACCTTCTCACAGAGCGTTCTAGAAACTTGGTGAATCAAGGCATTCAGGAGTTTATCCGTTGCATCACAGTTGGGGAGCCAATGGAAGTGATGGAAACTTATGCACTATGTAATTTCAAAATACATTTTTCTGAAAACTGTTCTGCGACACTAAAACTGAGTATTTTGAGTTTCAGTTTCAAATAGCATTCTCTGGTCCATTCTGATGGGAAACGATGAGCTCTACCAAACTGAAGAATTTGTGAAGTTTGTCGAACTTCAAGCACGGTAACGATAGTAATAAAATCTTGCCAAACAAGCCCGTCCCAGAACAGAATTTTTTTAGTTTATGGCTTTGCGTCTCTTAAAGTAGGACAGGCTTGTATAAAGTAAATTGGCTTTTTAACAGCAAACAGAACAAAGCCTGATGAACAAAGCTCGTTTGCGCCTCAAATAAATGCGGCGCAAATAAATAACTTTTCTAATAACAAATCTGAAGCAATGCTCATATATAACTTAAAAAATTTGAAGGACAAATATGGACTCTTTTATGGCCCCCTTACTCCCTGTGTCTAGATTGTCACGCACTCTTTCAATTTTAATATATATTAGATTCAAAATTTTATAATTTTTTTTTGCAGAATGCTTTCTACAACAGATGCGTTGGCGGCTGGACTATTTATTCCTAAATTTAAACAACTTTTACCCCAGTTTTTCCCCGATATTCCAATAAAGTTGCGAATGGCCAACCATCAAGGCATGATCGAGTCTTTCCGGAATGAGCTAGAACTTTGTATGTTGGAGCAAAGGAATCGAACTGACACATTTGTAGGAAGCTATCTACACAAAATTGAGACTACAACAGATCCAAACTCAAGTTTCTTTAAAAAATCTGGAAGTTAGCAAATATTTATTTTGAATTTAATTTGTTTGTTTTTTTTTGTTCTATATTTGATTCAAATTGGTTTTTCCATATTTCAGTGCAAAATCTTTTGTTCTCTGTTTTTGACACCTTTGCCGGAGCGGTAAGTATTATTCTGATCAATGTTCAATGACAACTTTAACTCAACAGCGGCCTACCTCTGTTTAGGTTTATGTAAACTCTCAAATTTCGAATGTCTTAGACATGTTTATTTTTTTTTAACTGTTTGACTGTCAACGTACATTCTCATGTTCAGTTGATTGGTTACCTAAAAGTCAAAATGACACCTTGGAGTCCCTCGTATTAGTTTTTTTATTAATCAAATAAACTTGTTCTAATTAAGGTTGATGAGGGCCACTTTATTTTCCTGTTTAGAGAGTCGCTGTGCATTCATTATTTTCTTGGTTGTGCCTTTTGCTGAGCCTGCACCCGGCAATTCAGGCGAAGATTACTGCTGAAATCGGCCAATGCGTAGGAACCCATCGCCTACCAAACCTCGATGACAAAGCGCGGTAAAATGTTTTATGAATTTTGAATTTATGTTTTCATCAAGGAAATCGTAACCTTGCATTCATGCTCGTATTCATGCAGAAAACTTTCTAGATAAACTATTATAGGTATTATAGAATGAAGAATAATATTGTGTTATATTATTAATTGATGGTATTATTTATAGGCTTCCGTTTACACAAGCTATTATACTTGAGGTAAGTACATTAATAACTATAAGTAATTGAATAGCCAAATTAGGAAGATACTAATGCTTGGTAAACAATTACGGACACAGTATTTTCGTTATTGTTTATATTTTTGGTCGTGTTTTTCTGTGCGTCCATCAGTCCGTAATTAAAAATTAAATTTTACAACTACAAATTCGATGCCAAAGTCAATGTACAGTTGCCAAGAAGTGCAAAATATAATTTTTGTGATTTTGTACTCTTTGTGCCCTTTTACGTATAATTTTTATTTAGAAATTAGCTGATTATAAACACTTTATGTTGTGAATATGTGTAGTGTAATTAATTTCTGGTACATAATTTACTATTAATTACACAATGTAGTTAATACAAAAAATTTGAATTGCTTTACTTGAAAAGATCAAGTCAATACATATTTGTTTATCTCAGGTTCTAAGGTTTGGGTCAGTCTCTGCTTTAGGAGGTCCCCGCAAAACATCAGAAAATATAGAGTTCGAAGGCTATCATATTCCTGCTGGAACTGGCATTATCGCGAATCTCTATTGCATGATGCATGATCCTGCAGTATGGAACGACCCTCATGCATTCCGCCCTGAAAGGTTCCTTGGCAGGGATGGGCAGCTGGATAGCAACATGCTGGACTTGATGGTGCCCTTCTCTGTGGGCAGAAGGGCGTGTCCAGCGGAGCGTTTTGTAAAGGACATTGTATTCTTGTTTGTGACTACTGTCTTTCAAAAGTTTACAGTGCGACTCGCCCCCGACATGGAGCTTCCCGCACAATTGCACACTTTTAGATTCTTCGTTTACCCCAAGCACCATAAAGTCATCTTTGATTCACTATCATGATCCCTCTATTAACTTTATTTTTTTTAATTTTTGCTATTAAAGTACAAACGTTTTGTTTGTAACTGTATAATTATATATTTCTAAACTGCCGAATAAGCCAAAGAATCATATATTTCTTCAGGAGTAAAATTTGTCTGATCAATAAATGTTGAAATGAAAGTTGAAATTTTCAATTCAAGTCAACTATGACTTCCAAATAGTCTAAAAATAACTCCTTAATAGTTAATTAATAAATACTTTTGTGATTGGGCGGGTTTATTCCCTAGTAAACGATAAATTGGAATAATTGATCGAGATGTATTACGCTCTTCTACTACGATTGTCACAATTCTTCTTTTTGCACTCTCTTCTCTATGCCAACTTCGAAAACGTTTTTGCTTGTAGTTTTAAAAAATGTAAGACTGCTTATTTTTGCTTTTTCCAAAGAAGGGTTTTTCTGGCTTTTGAAATAAAATCATTTATTAAGGTGGCCCTTCAGGGCAAAGGTTAAACAATCGTTGCGCTTTCGTATCTGGTAGTTATATGGTAGTTTTTACCAATTAACAGGCAGTTGTTCGCTATGTAGCTACTTTTAAAGTCGCTCCGCGTCATACATCATTTTTTTTAAGAAAAGAAATACTCTGATAAACATAGCTTAATTCGTATTAATACACATTCGTTCCATCATGTTCCATTAGTTTTATATTATTCACATTTCATTTCATTAAATTGCACTGAACTTTTTATTTTAAATAAAAAACGAGCAACCCGGAAATTTTCGAAATTTATGGTTATAAGTTTACGCGTAACTAGAGGTCAACTGATCAACGGTTTTGCACTTTTTTGTTTTAATTATTCGGTTTACACCAGCAACTCCATACCCCCGTGTGTACACGAAACGGTGTAAACGACGCAGACTGCCGATTTTTTAAAAATCACGGTTTTTATTTCATTCGGAGGTTAATAAGTTCAGTTGTAATTCACTTCAAATTATGCCAAAGGTCTTATACGAAAGGTATCTAAATTTTCTACGTTTTGGGTAAAAAATATTTTCATTTTATAAATTTCATCACTAAATTATGAAGGTTTGAAATTTTGTTTACGAAAAAGTAAGTAGTTAGAGTTAACTATTTTACAATTTTTTTTGCGCAACTTGTAGCCTAAAGCCTGTATCACACCAGAGCTGCGGATGGAAATTCCTTCCGTGGATCGTCCGCGGATCATATCCCACCGGATTTCTGTCCGCGGAAGAAAAATCCACGGACGTCCGTGGA
>JAQFYP010002619.1:0-12358 GCA_034694865.1 Bilobella braunerae | reverse complement strand
GAGGGAATGTCCGGGAGGGAAAGTCCGGGAGGGAAAGTCTCGGGGAGGGAAAGTCCGGGAGGGAACGTCCGGTAATCAGGTAAATCAATTTTGTCCAATGTAATACCTCGCTTAAATATTGAGTCACTATTAAACCTTGCAAAGTATACTTGGATTTTTTTAAAGTTAATACTTTAGTCAAATAAGTCCGCCTTAATTTAAAGTGAAATGTTTCTTCGAACAAATTTCTATCTGCAACAAACATGAATAAACCGTTGCAAACACACGTAAAAAGTAGCGTATTGCACTAGTACACATAAAATATTCGACAAGATTAACAATTTGCTTCATGCAAAGTTGAAAAATACGAGAACTTGATTCTGAGTTAGTATGAGATGATTATATTGACTTCACTTTTGGTAACAAAAATCTCAAGTAACATTTGTTTCGTACATAACTAGCAAATGCCCGAAGAAGCTTGTTTTTTTTTGGTCAAGTAAAAATAAGAGAAATGAGTAGATAGGTCACCTGCGTCATTGCAATTATCCTAATTTTTCACTTGCAAAACTAGCAAAAAATAGATAAAAACATCAACATTTTTTTTGGTTTTATTTGGCGTTTCGATTAAGGTAAAAACAGGAAGGACTCGGATGCCACTTGAGTCATTTGGACCTGTACAACTCAACATATTACCCAAAACTACCAAAAAACAGAAGAAAAACTTCAAATTTGACCTGATATCCTTCAAACAGACTTCAACAAGTTCAAGAGTTATATCAGCGTAACATGACGGACAGACAGACCGACAGGACACCACTGTGCGCATACTGACCGATAAAACGGAAGCGTACTAGGTCACTATTTTTATTAGTAGACCAAGACGCAACACAAAAGAACAAATGATGGAAGTGACGAGGGAGCGCCCCAGCTCCTTTCTCGTTGCCATCTCAAATGCGTCTCCCGATCTTAAGAAAATGAAGTTTTTTTTGCTAGTTTTGCAATAACAAATGTTTATTGACCCAGGTGACCCCTGGCTTTTTCCTTTGTTTTCATGGGCCAAAGTGAAGACAATGACAATTCCAAACCAATTTAAAATCAAGTTTAATGTTTTTCTACTTTTGCGTAAAGCAAAATTTCATAAAAATGGTTATACTAATAATGAAGGTTCATAAAAACCTGTTTCGAATTTTTTTTTAATTAGAATATAGGATTAATGAGATCAATGCCACTCCAGCAAGATCAATAGGGACTTATTGAAAAGTTTTGGAAAGACGCACCAAAGTTACATATATGATAAAATGAATCGTTAAAAATAGTTAAAATGATTTACCTCACTCTTGTAAGTCCTAAGACAAGCGTTAATATGGATGGAACAAAGATTCCCAATGTGGCAATGAAGTCACAAATAAATGTAATTCCAAAAGACATTGAGATACAGTATACAGAGAAGCGTGCAACGGAGTTGCTAATATTGTTCTGTTAGCCACTGTATTTTGTATCAACACTGAGCTAACGCAACAGCTCACCAAGTACACTGAACTCGCGTAAACTATTCCGCGTACAGTGTAGTTTTGATTCAAATGTTCAGAACCTTTTCCACCTGTGTTTCAACAATGCCAAAAGAAAGAATTTCAGACATAGCATTAAAGTCTTTAAACTATAATTGTTTACCAATTTTAAAAATGCTGTTAACACGATTGGCGATCTCCTTGTTGTAAATCATCATTAATGCAAGTCTAAAAGACAATGCACCCACACAAGCTATAAAAAAAATGGCCACCGGAATTTTTACAGTAATCGAACTTGTGTTTCCTATTATGAACAGCGATACTATAGTATTTGAAACTTATGATAATATTGTAAGCAATCGAAATGCGTGAAACAGTCTGCTGTATCCGACTGCTGCGTAAACCAATCCCGATACTTTACTATACTTTATTTCGACTAGAACTAACTTTGTAACAAAAACTAAAATTTTACGAAGAAATTCCAGTTCGAATTTAGTTAGCATTTTGGAAAGTTTGGATTACTTAAATCAAACTAATGTCTTTCATCGGCGTATATTCATGAAATGTGAACTCAAATATAGCTGAAAATAAAGAACTAAAAACTTAGCAAAAACGTGTAATTTTCATAACTTATTCACAATAAATGCCCCAAATGAGCCTCAAAATTTACCAAAGTTGTGTATTCCATTTGAGCCAAAATTGAGTAAGTTTCCACCACGTCTCATAAACTAATTTTTTTGGTCAAAAATTGGACACATACATTAAATATTAAAACTAAAATCACAACTGCTTTTGCCAAACAATTTAGTCCTGTGCATTAGTCGCTGCAATTCACGAGTACCTCAGAAATCGCTGAGCAAAATAGCAATTTACAGAACATGCCTATGCTCTGGAGTCAACATTTTATTTTTCTCTCAATTTTTTCTAGCTATAAACCATGGGTATTTAATGTGAATCCAATTTTTTTGTCATAGTTCACAGAATTTAGCAGCAACATGCAATTATCAACAAAAGCATAACTTACAAACGATGCATAAAATCATTTGCAATTTCTATTCCGAACTTAACTCTAATAATCCTAATTTGGCATATTTGGGCAGAGCAGCATACGAAAACTATCTGCCACGTCTTTTCGTTGGGTTTTATTTAGAATTTTCACAAAACATAACGCTATTAAAAGAATTGAACTCAGTTTCAGGATGTAAGCGCTGTGTATTTACATTTAGCATTTTTAAATGCCTAGGGTAGTGATTTTTTCTTGTTCAATAATTATTAGTAGAGGAAGCGAAGCAAAAACTACTTATGTTTTCGTCAAGTCTGTCCGTCTGTCCGTCTGTCTGACAACCGCGGTTATCTCAAAAACTACTCAACTTATTTCAATTCTGTTTTTGGATATGAGTTCCTTGAGTTTTGGCCCAGATCAAGTTCGTTTTATTTTGACCGGAAGTGACCCTCTTGGGGATCAAAGGTCAAGGTCAAAGATTTCATTCTATGACAACATGGAAAATGACCCTTACAAAAGTTGTTTGTCTTATGCAGTTGAACAATATTTGTATAGGACACTTTTCTCTGTGACTCGGAATTACCCCCAAAATGACCTTTCAAGGACAAACCTTCTGCATGAAACAAAAAGTTATGATGTTTTAAATGACCCCACGGCCTCCCTTGACCTGGAAATGACCCCTTGACCTCAAAATGACCTTTCAAGGTCAAACCCTACTTTTGAATGAAACGAAAAGTTATGATGGTTCGAATGACCCCAGAGCCCTTTTTCACCCAAAAATAGCTTTGACCAACGAAAATTTGGACTTCTGTTTTCTAGTCTTATGATTTTAATGTTTCTGATTCTAACTTTCCAACTTCCGCTACTGGTTGACCGTTTTACCACGGTTTATTTTACTTTTTTTAAATATCAATTTTCAATCAATTTGAACTAACCAAGTTTAACAAAGTTTTAAAGTTTCTGTATGTTTGTTTTTAATTAACAGTAATTTAACGCAATTACAAAATGGAAGAGTCGTGTCTCATAAATAGGTCTAGTTTATTTTGCAATTTAATTTGCTACAACGTTGACGCGGAAGGGGTTATTCCAAATTCTTAATAAACTTTGGCTTCAAAGAAAAGAACCATGAAATGAAATTTAAATGGCTAAATTCATAACAAACTTTTATTGTACATCTTTTTAGCGTTTTTGAGTCCGTAATAAAAGTCCCATGCGCATTTATTAGGAATTTGTGTTTATATATACGGTAATAATCATTAATTTAAAATTTCTGACGCTTTCTTAACATTTTACACTATAGCTTAGTTAGTTCTCTTACTGGAATAATGCATTTTAATTTTGCCTGCTAAAATAATTGCGCAGAAGTTCTGAAAAAGTTATATTTGCTGACGGCAGCAGATAATTTAAAAGCCGTCATTTTAAATTTTATATAAAATTTATATTTTATATTCTGCAGTACAGAATCCTTTGTTCTTTTTAAGCTTCGGAGCTACACATAAATAAATATTTATGACCCTTGTACTTACTTTCTTATTCACATGGATTTAAAAAAAGACATTTCTAAGAAGAAAAGGGTTCAACCATCAAAGTTGAGAGAACAGTGAAAACTTGAGGCTATAATTTATCATTTCTACATAAAATTATTTCAAAAAAGCTCTTGAAGTAAAGTCTGTTTTTAATTTTTTGGGGGGTAGGCTCAACAAGGGCGTCGAGTAGGGTCACAGTACAAACGTACAATTAGCTCATTTGTAAGCTTGAAAAATTTGTTAAAAGCCGTAACCTCAAAGCATTTTTGCCTTAGTTGTATTTCAAATTTTGCAAGGAGCTCTTTCCTCTTGATATCTTCTTTTAATTGCAATACCCGTTACAAGAGGTAAGAATTTCAAAGCGATAACTGATTCCAATCAATTTGTCTGAAGCAGTAGTGAATTAATAAAGTAGTTGTGAAAAGTAAATCTAAATTGAATTATTTGTTGATCAGGAAAAAAGGGGTGCAAAATGCTTGGAATCATGATTCTGATGCTTGTTGCTGGCAGTATTGAAGCTTCCGGGAACACGGCCTTGCAGTGTGTACTGCTCAATCCGCTCCTCTCATTGATTCCCGTTAATCTCATACACGCACTCGAAAATTTGGGAACAGGTTCGTAATTCTTAAATAGTGCATCACATTTCTCATTGAGTTAATGTTTAGTTTTTAACTTTGGAAATTTCGATATTTTGAATAATGAATTATAACACAAAAAGTACAGTTCTACTACTTCATAAAATATCGCTGAATTGTTGTATTAAATACTGCATATTTTGTGTGATATGCTATTTCAACAGAAATAAAAAGCTACGTCAGAAACAAATAATTAATTAGCCTCTTGGTAGATATATTTAAAGTTTTGACAAAGTTAGTAAATCATATCATGGACATGAACCAATCTACTATCATTACTTATACTAATCACTATAATTTTTATATTGCAAATTGATAGAATGTTCTCTTGAGTCTTGCGGACAAGTAGATGGATTGGGCTACTTTGACGTCTACTGCAACCTTCAGTGTCAACTGGCTACGTATCCAACGGGAACCTGCTACAGTAATGTCGAGAAAGGAATCGCTAAGTGCATTTGCAATGGAAATGGTGTGTCACTTCTCCAAACCGATTTCACCGTATGCCAGATTCTTGGCGCATGTGCTTGTCAAACTTGCACAACTGGTGGCTTGTATCCACAACATTACAATACGGGCGTTTGCAGGGCACTTTCACCTAATACCGTCCAGGTTAATTGCTACTAATTACCTTGATGGCACAGGAGATTTTTTACTCAAAATTTTATTTATTTTTTTTACTCCAATTTTAAACTGAAGCAATAAATCGAAACAATTTCTATTTTTTTTCCAAATGCCATTGCTTTGCTTACCTAGGAAATGTCTGCGTAAGCGTTCCTGTTGTCTTGAAAGTTGTTTGAATATTTGTTTTAAAAAAAAATAAGAATAATACAAACGTATTTATGTAAAGAATTTGAGAATAAATAATTATTTTGTGTTCTGAACACAAAATGTTTCCTTCTCATAATAGACATTGGCATAACTATCTTTTCCGTCTTAAAATGCCAACGGCCCCGTCTCCATTTCATTTCTTGGACACACATCTCTATACATACAACTATCCCAACGGAGCATTGAGTATACTTTCAACAATGGGGAAATCAGCACCCTGAGAATGCTGGAAATCCCATTTCAACTACAATGTTTTTAATTCTGAACTTCAGATTAGGTGAAATAATAATTTGTTCAAACATCAGTAAAGGTAAAGGAACGTTATTTGACATTCCCGAGGAGCGGCAGGTCAACATGTAGTCAATTGGGTAAGGGCATGGATGGACTCAATAGCTTGTATTTATAAATATGAGGGTCGTTTTCCAAATTCTTATAAAGCTATTTGGAAACCTATCGGGAAACTTACATGTCCTCTGAGCGTGTAATTTCTAATCACAGAGATAAAAACACACACAGTCAGAGGCAAGGCATCTCCTTGTAAGGTTTGGACAGTGACCTCCACTGCCCAAGCCATAACTAAGGAAATGAAGGGACAAAACGGGTACTTGAGGGGCTCCTTGTCCCAAGGCTGGGTTTATTGACCGTCAAATGCCTAACCTATGTCCTCTAGGGCTAAAACTAACCTTATGGCCTAATGGCCTAAATAGCTCTATGCCCTTCAGGGGCCTAAACGAATACTAAAGGCCTACGGCCGACAAAGGGAATGGGGGAGCCTTAAGGGGAGAACCAATCCTGGCTCTGCACCATTCCTGGCGCCAGTGCCAATCCTGGCACTTGTGCCACTCCTGGCTCAAGCCTCTCCAGGCTTATGGGGATTGAAGGGTGAAGAGGAGACTTGACCTTTGACATCCTCGGATGGAAATGGTTGGGTGCCACGGTGAGTCCTGCTCCTTGGTGCTTGCTGGAGCTATTGCCTCCTTGGTGGTTGGGAACCATCTGAGGAGGATGAGGCCATTGGCCGAGATCCTCTTCCTTCCTCGTGCACAAGCACGAGGGCTTAAGGGTGGTGCACGCCGAGGCGAAAAGTGGCAGGCAGGGGAAACGCGTCCTATGGCCTTATGGCCGTTAACTAATTGTAATTAACAATATGTGAGGTCATACCCTCACATCCTTAAGGGGAAAGCCAACAGTGAAAACTTTCCTGTGGCTGATCTGGGGATTTGTACCCCTTTTTCAGGCTTGGCTAGTGGACGCTTTAACCTCTAGACCAAAATCGGCTAGCTAATGACAGTAAGAATGCGAATACTCTAACACGCCACGCAACCAAACATGGGAGATACCAGTTGAATAAATGATTCGGTTGCCATAGTGAGAAAGTGAAACATAATTAACTTAAGTAACATAATTAACTTAAATATTTCATTTTTTGTAGAGGTGGTATAACAAGACAAGTGTCCTTAAACTAGTACAAGTTACTCGTTACTAGTTACAAGTTTACAAGAACTGTTGAAAATCAAGACTTTAATATTTTGATAAAAGAGAAAGTCGAGTAAAACTTGGCATAATTTGAATTCATATATAAACGTTTCCTTTTCCTTTCCCTTATATAAACGTTATTAATATACGATACCTAACAGGCTCATAGATTTCCATGCAATTGGGATAAAAATTTGTAGACTTTAACCTTACTTAGATTTATATAACCAACCAAATTTGGATATTCATCCTAGTTGAAAGACAGGAGGCTGAACGCAATCCCACGCGCAATGTTGTCCAGCAATGTGAGCTTGGCTTCCTAAGTAATGGCTTTTTGATTTGGATATTAATTTTTATGTTAGTTTTTTTTAACTTACTCATTCCATATGATAAAGTCCTCCGATTGTACACTTCAATACAGGGATGGATAGCAACAATTTATTGAAAAGTAAAATTTGAGATGTGTTGGTATCCTTCACGCGATGTACATGGTCTCGCACGTGAAATGAAATTGAGACGAAATATTGAATACTGATGACATAAGTAGTGCTCCGGGTCCAATTGCAGCAGCAAGAGTGATGAAATATATCAGAAATATAACAAAGATGAAAACGTGAAGCGAATGTCCATGATTCACGAGGCAAACGGCTGCCACGCAAAGGCAACAAATAATTGAAGCATTTAGGGTCGGTAAAATAATCGGACCGTACACAGAGTTGTGTATTTGGTTGAGGAGTTGCATGGTGCGGTAAGTATGTATTAAGTCCGACGCACAACTTTCCAAGGGTATTTTTAAGCTGAGCATTGTATCCAAAAATATCACAATAAGTTAATTCAAGTTTAGTGAATATATTTAAATTTTTACAAAATCAGTTTTAAAACTCATATTAAATATTTGCATTTACTTTTACTACTAATGCAGTTACTTGTAAATATTTACTTCTTCCGGCGAATTGTACTGCTTTAGAATATCATTCATTTAGCAGCGCAGTGCATGATTCGAACGCACGATTTAATGTTTTATCCAATTTAACTTATTTTTAAAATGTTTTTTTTAACTATTAATTGGAATTACCTCAATTTCTTGAGTCCTAAAACAAGAGTTAGTATTGATGGACCAAAGATTCCCAGTGTGGCCATGAAGTCACAAATGAATGTAATTCCAAAGAATAATTGAGATCCAATATAAAGTGAAAACGATAACCGATTTGCAAATATCGGTTTGTTAATGAACACATTTTGTACCAATGCTGAAGTAATGCAAAAGCAGACTGAGCATAAGGAACAAGCGTAAATGTTCCCTCGGACAGCTTTACTACAATCTGAGTTTTTGATTGTTTGTCCACCTGTGAATCAGCATTAAGACAATTAGCAGGTCAACCGTATTAATATTTTTGATTGACCATTAATTGTTAATATTCATTACCAATTTTGATAATGTTGTTGACAAGACTGGCAATCTCCTTGTTAAAAATCATTAATGTAAGTCTTAAAGATATAGCACCCGATGACGCTATCAGAAAAATAGCTCCTGTAATTTTTAAAGTTAAAGAAATTGAATTCACTATTATTATCACGGACAGTACAGTATTTGAAATATATGAAAATAGGGCAAGAATTCCTATTGCACGAAAGCGCCGGAAGTTACTAACTTTCGTGTAAACGGATTTAGAATTCTTGCAAAATTTTATTTCAACTAATTTTAACTTTGTAACAAACACTAAAATTTTACATAAAATATCCAACTCGTATTTGTTTAGCATGTTGAAAATGCAAATGATTTGAATTGATCTCATACACTTGGCGTCGTATCATAAAAGCATAAATTAAACAAATGTGGTTGATTATACTATTTCAAAAACAATTTAAAGATAAATTAGCTTTCAGCATCTATTAGGTGATGTATACAAAAGGTCGCTATTTCGAATGCATATTTTAGTATTATGATTTCTTCGAGTTTAACGTGAACAAAAGTCGTCGGAGTATTCAAAATAATTAATTTAATGCATTATAATTATCAAAAGCAAGTCTCTTCAAAGCCGTATTGCTAGTGTTTTATTAGCAACAAAATAATTATAACTTGTTTTGTTATTCAAAGACTTTTTCAAAAAACATAATTAAACCTAAACAACCTAAAAAGACTAATTGATTCTACCTATGTCAGTAAGCAATGTTGACAATTAAAAGAAAGTGGTAATTTGAATTTGCTGCGCTGTGGAATTATTAAAATAAATTTCCCCGCTTCAACAGAATTGCCAAAAAAATACAATTAGGAGTTGATGAACACTTTTAGCTCAATTTGCCGCCTTGTGTCGTCATTAAGGCGTCAAAATTTGAAACCGATAAATGGTTGAAGTGTATCGCAATTGCCAAAATTGTTATAACACGGGGAAGTTTTCGACCTTAACCAGAGGCAACAAGCATATCTTTCAAAAGGGGCAGAAAAGACAAATGCAAGTATTTGGAAGTATTATGTTCCAATTTGGTTTACATTTTTGGTAAAACTTACTGACTTAAAATGATTATAAAGAAATTCCTAATAGGTTATTAACTTTGTCCATTGGTACATGTAGTTTTACGGGCGCTCATATGCCGTTTATATCGTCTGAATTATTTTTTTGAAATAATTTTATTAGAATTTATTAGTCCTATACGTAGTGAAATAGTTTGTTTAGGCTAAAATTGTGTTTTACTATGTTAAGTTATATACTTACCATAGATTTCCAAATAGTGCCCCAGTCCCAAATAAAACCCCATCTTCCTATTAGTGACCCACCCCTAGCGGCTGAAATTTAAAATAGTGCCCCATGCCTAATAGTACCACATGGGATATTAATTGGGACAATGCCTGGGAATATGCAATGCCAAGGTTATGTTAAAAAACTGTTAAAGGTTGCGATAATTAACACACATTTTGTGTTTATAGTTATTAGTATTTCTGTTAATGAACTATTTTGTAAATAAGGTTTTTTTTGTATTAATTAATTTTTGACGGAAAGTTAAACCATAAAACGTTTCATTTTTGATTTTACGTTAAATTTAGTAAAACATTTGCTTGCGAATCCAATTTCGACTGAACTAAAGCAGTTCAAATTCAACCGATACGGCAAACGCAGTGGAAAATGCAGAAATTTAAACTACAATAGTCACAACAGGCATACAATTTTGTTTGGTTGGAATAAATAGTACCCCATTTCAAATAGTAGGCCAGTTTCTATTAGTTACTCCATCCCATGGAGCTCCCGAATAGAATAGTACCCTAGGGGCACTATTTGGAAATTTACGGTATATGGTTTATTAGTGTGCTTCCAAACAAATTTAACACTAATATCTGGGCTTGGGCATTCTTCGTTTTCTGCTGCAATTTGACAAAAAATCTCTGGTATACAACAATTTTTAGACTGGTTTACTTTTAACACTGCGTTGAACTCAGTTAAATAAAATATTTAAAGTGTACTCCTAACTCAATGCAAGATATACGATTATACTCGTCATGTGTTATAGCACCTCTTTTTATGGTAGGCGTACATTCCTTAAAAAGTGATTTTTTGTGGTTTTTTGCTATTCTTCCTTTTAAATCTAAATTTTACAAATTTGGATGGTAAGAATACTTACAAGACTACTTTACATTACCTACTTTAATTTATTGTTCACATTAATTGAGAAAACTAAATTGCTTATTATTGATTTATTTTGCGTTTTTAACTCGTTAGATTGAATGATTAATTGGAAATTTGAACGAGAAAGTACTATTTCTTATTATTATACAAACACAATCGTTCCTGAAAATGGTTTATCATACCTGGTTAATTCAATAAAACTCTTTAAAGTCTTTTCAAATTTCAATTTCAAAACAATTTCAAGTTTTTTTAAATAAATGTTAACAACTAAATCTGGAAAAACAAACTATCTTGTCTACTTTACAACATGTCTCGCAGTGGCACTGATTAAGCCTTCATGGCATTTGTTGTGATCATTGCAAGGCTAAAATATATAACAATTTACTAAAAATATGCACTTAATTTATAATGATTCCAAACCTATGCAAGAACTAGTACGCCTCCGTCTAAAACAAAGACATTTTAACCAATAAGTTTATTAATAAGTGCAGAAGTGTAGTGTTTTCTTACTTTAGAATGATACATTGAGTAACTCATTGTTTTATTTTGCGATTTTAATTAAATTAGTAACATAATACTTGTGGTGCTTTATTTTTCCAGAACCGAGACAATCCCGAGTAGCGTTGTGTTCTGTTTTTCTAGTCCATTACTGCGTTTGAACACTACAATGAAATTGGCATGTTCGTCTAATTCGTCCACTTTACATCTTATCTTCAGAGCGGGACTCTTTGGTGCAACTTTTACGTCAGATTTCTTTGGAGGGACAGCAACTGGTTTTTCCTTTTCTTTAATAACTGGCGCTTCTTCCTTCTTTTTGCTAATTAGGCAACTTTTGCAAAATAATTTACCGTGAATAGTACATTTAGCTGTACTAGCCATTGCAGCAAGCTAGATTCTGCAAAACAAGAACAAGTAATTAGGCTTCAAAAAAATAACTGTGGTTTGTAGTCAAGAAAAATGGTTCCCAGTCAAATAACATCAAACAGTATTTTCCATTGTTCGAGATCACTTTCATATTATTTAGAAATAATTGTACTGATGGGAAGCATGAAACGACATAGTTGTACAAATTCAAATTTGTATATTATTAGACTTACTGAACGATCAAATTTTCTGGGATGTATGTCAGCTCTGGAAGAAAGCACAATGGCAACTAATCTGCCTTCATTTTTCAAGATTTTTTAAAACATTTCAAAAGGATGCCAACAGAATGACCTTTAGTATGGAAGACCTTGATGACGTTTAATACAACTTGCGTATTATCTTGAAGAATGAAAAACACGGCTTTATGACAATTAGTACTTTAGAGGAAGTGCATTAGAGCTTAGCCGAATATATGCAGATTTTGAGGTGATAAGAGCAGATGAATTCAAGTTCTCTTGGAGATTATATCATTTTATTCTTCGCATTTGCTCAAAATTGCCAATTAACCGTACTGAAAACGTTTTCTTTTCCAAACGTGGCATTGAAAAAAGAATCAGCGTTTGTTGAGTTGTAAATAAATTGTCCTAATGATCTCCACGTGTTGACACCTTGCTCATTTACCATATTTATCTTGTGCACATATCTCAGCGTTATCATTTGTATCCTTTTTCTTTGCTGCATTTTAAACTTCATGACAAGCGTCATTTGTTACCAAAAAAAGAATTACGACTTTATGAATATAGTTTCTGCAAGATCTGTATATATTATAAGGAGAGATAGGGACAACCGTCTTACGCATACATGACCCCAGTCCACCCTCTGCAACTGCAACCCCAGGTGACACACGCACCCCTACTGC
>JAQFYP010002618.1:0-12359 GCA_034694865.1 Bilobella braunerae | reverse complement strand
CACCGGGACTCGAACCCTGTCCGTCCATGGCTAGGGCTCAAGGCTCTAACCACCCGGCCTTCGGGAGTTGGACATAATAATCTATTTGAATTAAAAATTTAGAAAATTTTGTTTTAAATTAAACGATGTTATAAAACAGGGAAACTGAAGCTTTTTGATTTTTTAGCAATTTTCGGATTTACCTTTGAGTAGATTTTTGTTTCGTATCAACAGCGCAAAGCGATTTTGGCTTCCTGGGGATATTTACTGAGAAAGTAATCTTTAGCTGCATCACTATTAATTTAACTCTACTTTAACTATTTTAATTGGCGGTTTACTTAGCCTAATTATAACGTTAACCTAACCCAATTTTAACTTTACCCTAAAATTAGCATCATTTAGCTCACTTGCAATTCCTCATCGGAACACAAAAGGAATTGCTGTAATGTTTCTTTGAAACTCTGCTAACGCTGCTCAAGCGATTTGTAATTTCCAAATTACTCACTGCCAGATTTCATTCATTTCGGCAATTTTTTATCGCTTAGGGTCATTTCAGAACCATTTCCGCTAGTTTCAGTGTAATTTCAACCCACTCTACTGCCAGTGCATGCAGGCCAAAGCGATTTTAGCGATTTTCGTAGTATATTGACGAGCGTTCAAGCCGGTGGAGTCATTTTGAAAGCAACCAATGGAAGCCACCTAAAGTTGACATAAGTAGATAGTTGACATTAGAAACGGATATTCTCTTTCAAAAGAACTCGACCTTGAAGTTGATTAGTTCTCAATTTAACTAACTTCAATTCAAGTTATAATTAGGTTTGTTAGCATTGAAGCGTTCAGTAAATGATTAGTTAGCAAATAGCGTTTTCCAACCTGCCAAATGTTGAGGTCAGTGTAATTTGAAGCAATCTTTCAACAACCACGTGCAGCGTAGAATATTGTAGACTTTTGTGTCAATTGCAGTAAATTGCTCCAAATAATCTTTCGAGAGAACCAGCGTTTTCGTTTCAGTCTCTTCCGTAGCATATGTTGAACATTTTCAAATTTCCAGTGCAATCAATGTCATAAGAACCTCTGCAAAATGTTGAGGAAACGTGGATTTCCATTTGAGTAAAAACACTTTTCAATGAATTTCTGCTCAAAATTTTAGCACAAATTCAATGGATCATCATGCTAAGTAATAAAAGTTATTAATTTAATTGTAAGGAAAATTAATTAAATGAAGAAACAAAATTGAATAATAATTACTGAAAAGCACTTAACTTAAGTAACTTAAGTAGCACAGTACTTAATACGGATATGCTTCCAGCTTAGGCGTTAACGTTCAGTCATTTAACTAGGCTCCTCTGATTGGTTCTCTTGTGCTCTGAGTCATCCAGTCAAAATTAAGCGTTATGTAATATTGGGCTGGGTAACAAATAAGTGATTCTCCAAAATTAGGTATAAATGTAAAATGCACAAAATGCGAATTAAAAAGAAATGTTTTTTAATAATTCAGATGTTTCGTTTCGACTCCATACAAAGTGTCTTAGCGAATAAAGTAGTGAGAATTGATAAGAAAGGTTTTGCTCAATTTCTGAAAGCTTTTTTTATTTCGTTGTAAAATTTTGAAAATATTAATATTTTATTTTACTGAAGTTTGAAAAAAAAAGTTGAAAATTTGGCTCTGGATTTCCCCTTGTTTAAGAAACAATTCATATGATTCGTTTCGACTCCAGGCGATTATACTTAAATTAAATTATGCAGGAAAAATATTACTTCTAGTTCTAGGTGCATTTTGTTGACATCTTCAAATTCTGAAGGTTTGCTTTTAATTCTTTCTAAAGTTCTCAAAATTTTAATATTTTATTTTAGTAGAATTTAAAAAAAATAATTGTTTTCTTTGTACAATTTTAAAAGATTTCGCTGAAACTTAATTTTCCTGTTCTTTTTTTTAACAATTCAACTCATTCGTTTCGACTCCTTACAAAGTATCTTTGGAAGTAAATCAAGCAAAACAAAAACTTCGGAAGAAATCTCGGATTTCCTTGCATTGACATTTTTAAAACTAATAATTTTTAGGAATTGTTTGAAAATTCGAATATTTCCTTAGTAAAATTTGGATTTTTTTTTTATTATTTGTAAAATTTTGAAAATTGGCAGGAAATTGAGGTCCCTATTGCATGTCCAAAGAAGAAATTGTCGTCCAGCTCGAATAAACTATTTGAATTTAATTTTAAACAAAACGACGTTATGAAAAACTGAAGTTCTAGGATTTTTTTAAAGCATTTTATGATTCACCTTCGAGTAGATTTTCGTGTTGTACCGACAGCGTATGCGATTTTGGCTGGATTTATAGCGTTAACCTAACCTAATTTTAACTTTAACATAAAATTAGCATATCATTTAGCTCACTTGCAATTCCTCATCAGAACACAAAAGTAAGTGTTCTAATGTTTCTTAGAAACTCTGTTAACGCTGCTCAAGCAATTCGTACTTTCCATATTAGTCGCTGCAAGATTTAATTAATTTCGGCGTGTTTTTTTTATCGCGCAGTATCATTTCATTCTTTTCCGCTAGTTTCAGCGTCATTTCAGCCTACTATATTTCCAGTGCATGATAGCCACTTGCCGAAGCAATTTCAGCGATTTTCGTATATTGACGAGCCTTCAAGCCGGTGGAGTCATTTTGAAAGCGACCAGTCGAAAAGTCACCTAGAGTTCACATAAGTGGATAGTTTGCAACGGATGTTCTCTGTCAAAATAACTCGACTTTGAAGTTAAGTAGTTCACAATTTAAATGGCTTCTGAAGTTAGTTATCATTAAAGCACTAATTAAATGATTCGTTAGCAAATAGCGTTTTACAACTTTAACTTGCCAAATGTCGAGGTCATAAGTTAGTATAATTTGAAGCGGTCTTTCAACAACCCTTAATTGGCCTTATACGTCATCCCTGCGAATTGTTAGGTGCACCATCAGTGGACCACTTTGCCAAATTCCATTTTGTTTGTAAACAAAACGAATTAGTAACCGCGGATTTGAATTTGGCGCAATTTGGTATCGGCGCAGAAAATTCTCCGAAGTATTAAAATGCTACTTGAATTGTAGGATTATGAAAAATCCTTGACTAAAAGCTAAGTTTATCTTCAATGAGCAAGGATTAAGTAAATTTTAGAATACAAAATTCATAATTTAGGGTTAAATACAATGGCGTAAAACGTTGGTCGCTTATAACCTCGGTGCACTGCCTGGCGAACCGATTTAACGCCTATTAATTAAGCAGTGATTCTAGTGAAGCCGTCCTTAATTTGCATAATTCTCCCATTCTGCGAAGCGTTCCTGAAAACAGCGCCTGAGCTTGATTAGATTACTAATCGTCAAGAAATCTTGAAATAAAAAAAAATCTTCTGTAATTTAAGATTCTAGTTTTTTTTAATTTTTTTAATTTAAAAGAGCAGAATTTCAAAATTCTCTTAAAAAAAATACAGAACGAATTTTTTGTCATGTTCTGGTCCTGCGAATGTGCGTAGAATGTTGTAAACTTTTTTTTAATTTCAGTAAATTGCTCCAAATTCCGCGATCCGCGATTTCCATTTGAGTAAAAAACGTTTAAATGAACTTCTGAAAGAAATTTGAAATTTTAGCGCAAATTAAATAAACCATGCTAAGTAATAAAAATGACTAATTTAATTGAAAGAGAATTAATTAAAAAAATCAGCGTCGGCCGCTCCCTCATCCGCCTCATTTCACACAAGATCCATTACCAATGTCTCCACCAAATCACACATTTCAAGCCAGAACAAACGCGTTTGTTAATGCCCCACCGCCGCCCCACCAAGAATTCTTCAACGCTCCAACACCCAATAGAAATCAAGGAAACGTATTCCAGCTCAGGGAGCACAAGAGCATCGGTAGGGCAGTAATGATGCTCCAGAGCAACAGAAACGCGGAGGCGCCACCGTATCATATAAATCAAGAGCGGCCACCAAGGCTGTTGAAAGTCCTTTGTCTTCCAACTGGAGCGCCTAAAAACCACCCGTCCAAAGGTCGCTCGCAAAATGCCGGCCGCTTAGGATGTCAATCCCTGTAGGTCTCGGATAATGGTTGAGTCGAAAAGGACGTCCAATAAACCCGGCTATCCACGACAACGTCAACGAATCAATGGTTCATTACCAACTACTTCCAATACCCCCCAATTAGTTTACAAATAGGAACACACGTATTACTCGTGTTATCCGCTCGACTGTAAAAGACCTTCTTAATTAACGATTAACTTTTAGTTACAAAATGGTGAGGAACAAGGAAACTCGTCTTGTCCTCTCTAGTCAAAAGTCTACTTCTTACTGTCATGTCTCCTCGCAGGAAAGACTTCTACTTATAGCCTATCCTAAGGCACATATAGTCAATCAGTGGGGCGAGAATAACCTAACGGACAATCCGGCCACACCTTCTTTTGAGTGTAACGCGTGACGCTATCTTTACCCTTATGAACATGAAAACTCAACATTACAAATAAGCCTAACATAGCTTCACAATATCCAACATACTCCCACCTTTCATTTTACAACTTCTTAACCTTAGAATTTAAAATGAAACTAAATTTAACGATGTCGGATAATCATTTGAAACTTAACAAAGTCAAAAATTCTTAAAATTTCTTAAAACTAGTCAAAAAGAAAATTCTTGTACTTGGAGTGACGAATTACGCGTCTTCCCCTGTTCATTGTGACTGTATCGGTATCTGTCGTGGGTCGTGGCTCCTTAGAGTCCGACTTCGGTTCCTGTCTTCGGTTCTGGTTTGGCTCTTCCGCCGGAGTGCCTCGTTTTGCCTCGTTCTCCTCTGCTGGAGGGTTCTGTTCCTCTGCATTCTCGATCGGTTCCTCTGCTGGACGACTCGGTAGCAGCATCTGGCGGCAGTTGGCTTCTCGTTACGCTGTTACTGGTCCTGCCTTTGGCGACTCGAACTTCTCCGTTGTTCCTTGGGATCGGTTCCATGATTCTTCCAATGTATCCGTTTGTCGTTCTGCACTCGGACGACTTCTCGGATAATCGTTTCCTTCCTTGGTAGGACGAGTTACTCCAGGTACTCCTTTGGGAATCGTCTTTTAATTTCCTCAAGTGTCCTTGGGCTCTGTCCTTGGCTTTCATATGGCTCCACGCTGAGCAACTCCACTCTCGGATAATCGCTTCTGGTGAGACTCGTGATGAACACTGCTGGTGTAAAACGGCAAAAAATCTTCTAAGATGTTTCTAAAAAAAAATTATTATTTTCTTTGTAAAATTCTGAAAATTTGACTGGAACTCGATTTCGTAATTAAAAAACAAAACAAAACAATTCAAATGATTAGTTTCGACTCCATGCGAAGTATCCTTGAAAATAAAGAAGCATAAATAATAACAACAGCTACGGAAGTCAACGTTCCCTTCTTATCAATACGTTGAAAATTGTGTTATTCTCTTCGTAAAATTTCGAAATTGTATTATTTTCTTCATAAAATTTCCAAAAATTTATTATTTTTATTAGTGGCAATTTTGAAACTTTTATTATTTCCTTTGTAAAATTTTAAACATTTGCTGAACATTGTTGTCCATGTTGCTTTTCCAAAAAGGAAACTGTCGTCCAGCTCGAATAAACTGAAATATGAAAAAAAAAATTTAGTCTTAAGTTTTTGTTTGAAAAATGAAAGTATTCTTAATTTTTTTTTTGAAAAATGAAGGGTTATTTTAGGAAAAATTTAAAAACTGAAATTTGGTGGATTTTTTTTTGTTCGTTTCGACTCCATACGAAATATCCTTGTAAATTATGCAGGGAAAATAGTTTTTCTAGGTAAGTCTCTGTGCGTTTTCATATTGGTCAAGATCCTGGAGCTTTGTTTTTAATTCTTTAAAATTTGAAAAAAGTAAAATTTTAAAAGATTTCACTGAAACTTAATCTTCCTGTTTTTTTTAACAATTCAAATGATTAGATTCGACTCCATGCTTATCCTTGGAAGTAAATGTAAAGTTCTCAAAATTTTAATATTTTGGTTTAGTAATAATTCAAAATAAAGTATTGTTTTTTTTAAAATGTTTTCGATTTACGATTTCGCTGAAACTTAATTTTCCTGCTTTTTTTTAACAATTCAAATGATTGACTCCTGTGGTGTAGATTCCCATGTCGTACCAATAGCGCAAAGCGATTTTGGCTTCCTGGTGCTAAAACGGGAAATTTAAAATACAACTTTAATTACATTAGGGTTACTTTAATTTTAATTTAACAAATTCAATTGGCGTTTAACTTAAAAAAAGTTTAATTTAACGTTAACCTAAAATTAGCAGCATTATCTAAATAGCTTTTAAACTTTGAATCCTGGTAATAGTTACTGCCGTAGTAAGCGCGTTGTCGTGGATTTTCAGCAGCGATGCGCTTGCGCTCTGCGATTACTTTCCCCATGCAGAAACGGAACGTAATGCTTTGATAAGCGTCAAATTCAGCGTCGTGCTTTAAAATGCAAACTATAAAATATTTTTAAATTTGAATTTTAAAGATCGCTGCTAACTCTTTTCAAGCGATTTCAAATCACGCGTTGCAAGGTTTTATTCCTTTCAGCGAGTTTCTGTAAAATCATTTTCCGATAGCTTCAACGCTATTCCAGCCCACTCTACTGCCAGTGCATGACGGCCGCTTGCCGATGCGATTTCCGTATATTGACGAGCCTTCAAGTCGTATCCGGTGAGTCATTTTGAAAGCGATCAGTGGAAGCCACCTAAAGTTAACATGAGTAGATATTTGACATTATAAAATTATATTATTTTCACTTTTAGGATAACTGGACTTTGAAATTAGTTAACTCTCAATTTAAATAATTTCATTCAAGTTGTATTTATTTTAGTTAACATTGAAGTGCTAAAGCTGAACTAAAATGACTAGTTAGCAAATAGCTGTTTGCAACTCTACCTTGCCAAATGCTGAGGTTACGTTTTCTCCTAAACCAAAACCTAACCTAGTTAGTATAATTTGAAGCAGTCTTGTAACAAGCTCGTGCAGAGCATCAGCGATTTGTTAAAAATCATATGGCATTACTTCAATTTTGGTCATAATTGCTGTCGGCTTAAGCGCTTCTGATTCGTCTCCATGGCTGATAATCGATAGATGATAGTCGATGATAGACAATTCGACGTAAAATCGAATGAGCATGCGTAAAGCAAATTTCCCGTGCAGGTGTATTATTTTTAATTTGAATTACAATCGTATTTTTGGAGTGCGATTGGAGGTTTGCAATGCAATTGCAGTTTTGAAGTGCATTTGTTACAGATGGACGGGTAAAAACAGAGTATCGGGACGAGTAAAGAATGATTCAAAAATTAGGTAAAAATGAAAAATGCAAAAATACGTATTAAAACAATTTTTTTAAAGAAATATTTCAAATGATACGTTTCGACTCCATACAAAGCATCGTTGCAAATAAAGCGGACAAAATATAATATTTCTTGGTACAATTGGGTTGTGGTTTCTAATGCTGAAAATTGTGATAGGTTTTTTTTTAATTGTTTGTAAAATTTTGAAAATATTAATTAGTGAAATTTGAAAAAAGTTATTATTATTTTCTTTGTTCAATGTCGATTTTTTTTTGCTGAAACACGATTTCCACGTGAGAAAGAAACAATTCAAATGATTCGTTTCAACTCCATGCGAAGAATCCTAGCAAATAAAGCAACAAAAATTTAAGAAGCAGGTGTTGTTTGTTTCCTCGTGGTAAATATTGGAAGTTGTGTTATTTTCTTACTCGTATTCATGTTGATCTGGGCGTGCCTTATATCAAATAAAATGATTGATTCATTATTTTCTCTGTAAAATTTTGAAAATTAGGTAATGAACGTAAAATGCACAAAATGGGTAATGAAATTTTTCTTTTTTAAATAATTGAAATGATTCGTTTGAACTCCATGCGAAGTATCCTAGCAAATAAAGCAGGAAAATTATAGAAAGCAGGTGTGGTTCCCATTCTGTTCGTAATAGTTTTTGAGATTTGAATTATTTTCATAGTAAAATTTTGAAAATTGACCCTTTTCATAGAAACTCGTTAAACTTTTTTTTATTTCCGCTGTATAATTTTGAAAATTGGTTGAGAATTGAGGTCCCTGTTGCATTTCCAAAGGGGAAATTGTCGTCCAGCTCGAATAAACTGAAATTTGAAAAAAAGAAGAAGTATTAGGTTACTCATAACTTTTAAAAAAAAATAAAATGACTAAAATAAATTTTAAAAAAGTGAAAACTGAAATTTGGTAGAATTTTTGTTTGCTCACCTTATTCACAACTGCAAACAAATTTCGTTGTTTGAAAGTTTACTTAACAAATCATGCCCCATTTTCTGTTTCCAAGGATCGGACACGCACCGTGGAAGAACCGTGGATCGAGGTTTTCGTCAACGTCAAATTGAACCAAAAGAGGCCGTTGCCCGGTACCGGTTTTACACCGATTCCAAGTTCCGAAAACACTGTTACTCCTCCAGCTGCAACTTCTGTCAACTGCGAAGAAAATACAGACTGAATCATAACAATCTGCAAAATTCGGATTTTTTTATAGCTCCTAAAACCAATTGGACGTAGAATTGCATGAACATGCGTATTATTAGTATTGGATTGACATTAGCATAATTCCGCCATTCTGCGAAGCGTTGCTGAAAACAGCCCCTGATCTTAATTTATAATAGTCTAGAAATCTAGGACTCAAAAAATTCTTCTGTAAATCAGGATTCCATCTTTTTTTTATTTTGAAATTTTGGAATTTCCAAATTTCCAAATTCTTTTAGAAACTTTTTTTGAGTAAATGAAAAAAAAATGTTTTCTTAATTTTAATTTTGCTGAAACTTTATTTCCCTGTTCTTTTTAACACTTCAAATAATTCGCTTCGACTTGCAAGTAAACCAAGCAAAATAAGAACTTCAAATTAAATCTAGAATCTCCTCGCATTAAAATTTTGAAAACTATTAAGTTTTTAGAACTTTTTTGAAATTTTTTATATTTCCTTCGTAAAATTTGGATTTTTCTTAGTATTTCTCGTGTAAAATTTTGAAAAGTGGCTGGAAATTGAGGTCCCGGTTCTTCCCATTTCCAAACAAGAAATTGTCGTCCAGCTCGAATAAACTATTTGAATTAAAAATTTAGAGAATTTTGTTTTAAGTAAAACGATGTTATAAAACAGGGAAACTGAAGTTTTTGGTTTTTTTAGCATTTTTAGGATTTACCTTCGAGTAGATTTTCGTCTCGTACCAACAGCGCAAAGCGATTTTGGCTTCCTGGGGATATTTACTGAGAAAGTGAACTTTAGCTGCATCACTATTAATTTAACTCTACTTTAACTATTTTAATTGGCGGTTTACTTAGCCTAATTATAGCTTTAACCTAATTCAATTTTAACTTTACCCTAAAATTAGCATCATTTAGCTAACTTGCAATTCCTCATCAGAACACAAAAGTAATTGCTGTAATGTTTCTTTGAAACTCTGTTAATACTGCTCAAGCGATTCGTACTTTCCAAATAAATCGCTGCAAGATTTCATTCATTTCAGCGTTTTTTATCTTGTGGGAACATTTAATTCGAATCCACTTGTTTAGCGCAATTTCAGCCCACTCTACTGCCATACCAGTACATGATAGCGGCTATAGCCGCATGCCGGAGCAATTTCAGCGATTTTCATTTTGCAAAATATGCAAGCGGTATTGATTACTTCAATTTTGTTTGACATTGCAGGGGGTTTAAGCGCTACTGATTTTTTAAAATAGCTCATAATGCAACAAATTCGAAGTAAAATCGCATGAGCATGCTTAAAGCAAATTTTCCGCGCTTGTGAATGAGAAATTATTTTTATTTTGAAGTGCAATCGTATTTTTGGAATGCGATTGGAGTTTTAGAATTCAATTACAGTTTTGATGTGCATTTGCTACGGATGGACGGGTAAAAAATAAGAGTATTACTGTGGAGAATTGGGTTGGGGAAGTGAGAATAAGTGATTCAAGCATTAGGTAAAAATGTAAATTGAACAAAATACAAATTAAAAACAGTTGAAAAAATGAATCGTTTCGACTCCATACAAAACATCCTTGAAAATAAAGCGGGAAAAATAATGTCTCTTATAGATTTCTGTTAGGTACACTTGTGTGGTGTTTACTAGTTCTCAAATTTTTTTTAATTATTTGTAAAATTTTGAAAATATTAATTAGTGAAAATCTGAAAAAAGTTATTATTTTCTTTGTAAAATTTGAACATTTAGCTGAAACTCTATTTCCCCGTGATAAAGAAAAACAACAATTCAAATGATTCATTTCAAATCCATGCGAAGTCTCGTAGCAAATAAAGCAGCAAATATATAGGAAGCAGGTTTAGTATACATTTCTTAGTAATAGATTTTTAGATTTGTATTATTTTCATAGTAAAACTTTTAAAATTGACCATATTCTTAGAAATCCTTTAAAAAATGTTTGTTTTCTTTGAAAATTTTTGTAAATTGGCTGATGATTGAGGTCCATGATGCATTTCCAAAGCGGAAATTGTCGGCCAACTCGAATAAACTAAAATTTGAACAAAAGAAGAAGGTCTTAATTTTTAAAAAGTAAAATAAACCCATATTGAAAAAAGTGAAAACTGAAATTTGGTAGAACTTTATTTTTGCTCACCATTTTTCACCACTGAAAAATAAGGAAACTTTTAGAAATCCGGTCGAAATTCTTGAAAGCTCATTCCAGGCCACACCCTGTTTTGTGTTTCCAAGAATCAGTGGACACACGCCGTGGAATAACCGTGGATTGAGATTTTCGTCAGCGTCCAAATTGAACCAAAAGAGGCCGCTGCCCGGTACCGGTTTGAAACCGGTTCCAAGATCTGGAAGCACTGTTACTCCTCCAGCTGCACCTTCTGTCAACTGCGAAGAAAATACAGAGTGAATCTTAACAATCTGAAATTTTGTTTTATGGCTCATAATCGCAACCAATTCGACGTAAAATCGTATTCGCATTCGCACAAGAAGTTGTACACTTTTGTGTCAATTGCAGTAAATTGCTCGAAAAAGCGTTCGAGAGAACCAGCGTTTTTGCTTTAGTCGCTTCCGTAGCATAAGTTGAACATTTTAAAATTTCCAGTGCACTGTCACAAGAATGTAGAAAACCCTCTGAAAAATGTTGAGTAAACGTGGATTCTCGTTAGAGTAACAAAAAATTTCCAATGAACTTCAGGACGAAATTTAGCACAAATTGAATGGACAAGTAATGAAATTTATTAATTTAATTGAAATAAAAATTAATTAAATGAAAAATAAATTGAATAAAAATTACTGCCAAATACTTTGACAGTACTTAATACGGATTATGCTTCCAGCTTAGGCGTTAGCGTACAGTCAATTAACTAGATTCCTCTGATTGGTTCTCTTGTGCTCTGAGTCATCCAGTCATAATTAAGCGTTATGTAATATTGGGTTGGGTAACGAATAAGTGATTCTCCAAAATTAGGTATAAATGTAAAATACACAAAATGCGTATTAAAAAGAAATGTATTTTTTAAATAATTCAAATGATTCGTTTCGATTCCATACAAAGTATCTTAACGAATGACGTACGGAGAATTGAGTGGTTAGGTATGAAACTTCAATGTATACTTCTAGGTGAAACGTTTGCTGAAATCATCATTCTGAAGGTTTGTTTTTAATTCATTCTATAGTTCTCAAAATTTTAATATTTGATTTTAATATAACTTATACAAAAAGTATTGGTTTCTTTGTAAAATTTTAAAAGATTTCGCTGAAACTGTTTCCTGTTTTAATTCAAATGATTCGTTTCCACTCCTCACAAAGTATCCTTGCAAGTAAATATAAGCAAATTAAGAAGTTCAGATTAAGTCAGGATTCCCCTCAATTTTTAGGAAATTTTTGAAATTCTAATATTTCCTTAGTAAAATTTGGATTTTTTTTTATTATTTGAATCATAAGATTTCGAAAATTGGCTGGACATTGAGGTCACTATTGCATATCCAAAAAGAAACTGTCGTCCAGCTCGAATAAACTAGTTGATTTAGTTTAGAGAATTTTGTTTTAAATAAAACGATGCTATGAAATACTGAAGTTCTAGGATTTGTTTAAGCATTTTTAGGATTTACCTTCGATTCGAGTAGATTTTCGTGTTGTACCAGCGTTAAGCGATTTTGGCTTTCTGGGTATATTTACGGAAAAAGTTAACTTTAGCTGCATCGCTATTAATTTAGCTTTAATTTAACTATTTTAATTGACCGTTTCCTTAACCTAATTTTAACTTTAACCTAAAATTAGCAGCATCTTACCTTGCAATTACCAGAACACAAAAGTTATTGTTCAATTGTTTCTTAGAAACTCTGTTAACGCTGCTCAAGCGATTCGTACTTTCCAAATAACTCG
>JAQFYP010002617.1:0-12361 GCA_034694865.1 Bilobella braunerae | reverse complement strand
TTCTTACAATATTCTGCACTGGTAAAATGTAACGGTAAGTTTACCCTGCCAAATTATTTTCTTACTCTTATCCCTTACTATCATATTTTTATATTGTCATATGTTACAAATGTTCAATGGTTCATACATTTTTTTTTATTATAATTTTTATAAAATTTAGTAATAGCTCTTAATAATTTTGTTTTGTCAAATATAAATGCTCAATTTTTGTTTTCTCACAATTATAGGATGGATAGATGTTAGAGTAATTTCTCAAATTGAAAAAAAAAGTAGATTTCTACAGATATCCCCTTCAACCCAATTCAACTTTTAGCCATTGTAAGTGTTTAACGTCACCTCAACGCTGTTTACGATATTGGACTTGAAACAGCAAAATTAAATCTAGTTACAAAACCTCTTTCTCAAAACTCAACTTGTTCGATTCAAGTGAAAATTTTTACTTAAATAATACTGCAAACCGTAGAGCTAGCATGTAAATTTTATACTGCTGCGGAAACAGCAATTTGTAAATAACAATATTCTAAGCAAAAAGATTTTAGTAACAAATCGTAAAATATTAAAATATAAATAACTTTGGCAACACGTTTGAGAAACAAACATTGGTTGTTATATCCGTTTTACATAAGATTCTGCATTTAATTTGTTTCCTTAGAAATTGCCCAGACGTAATAAGGGAATTATTTTGTTTATTAACAGAAAATACAGCGTGTTGCTTCAATGCTTCTGATAATTTGAAATACATTTCTACAAACAATGTTTAATTTGGTTTGGATTTGGATTTCCCAGACGATGAAGAAGGCTTGTTCATCTGAATAGAAAAGCTATGCTATGTTTTAATTGAAGCTTTTGTAATAAAATGAGTTCTACATTACATTTCTTGTTTAATCATTTTACATTGCTTACTGCATTAATTTTGCATTCCTTTATTCCACGTTCTCTTAAAATTGTTACAATATACTGCCATGGTCAAATGTCATGGTAAGCTCATTTTGCCCCATGCTATTTTTAATGTTATGAAATTTTCACATTATTCAGAAAATGTTACAGGTAGTTAGCCATACTATAGTCGCAAATACTAAAGTCAGCACTACTTTTCTAATACTCCTTTTCTAATAAGAGTGGGCTATGGGAGATTCGTATCTACATGTTTTTGCAACATTAGTCAAAGTTGATTGGTTTGGAACTACCAGAGGTTCATTTCATAGATTCATGACAGTTTCAAACAAAGGAGTAAAAAAAGAGGGCGCGAAGTCGCACGGCTCAATTTCTGGAAACTAACAAATTACCCTGCTGTAGAAACCCTTATAAAGTTAAAATGTGAAACAGGGTTGAGGACATGATATCCACCAAGCTGCAAATGATGTTTCGCGACTAGAAACATTCTGCATATGAGGGTGCACAATACAAAAACAAAACAAGTACTCTAAAGCAACATTAGTACTAACTTATAAAATTGCAAGTAGTATTTTAACTGTTGTAGTCTTTAACTTTTTAACCTTAAATTTCTTAAAAGTTTTTGTTCATACTGTAACAGTATATGCTCCAAGTCTGAATAGAATAAAAAAATTTCTTGTAGATTTTCTCACGTAGGCTTAATTGTACATGTTGAAAATTTACATTTGTATAGAAGAAATCTATGAACGGCCTTACGAAACATTTGCTAAACAATGCTAGAATGGTTTTCAAACATGTAGCAGAGAAGATTTTTACAGTGTAGGAGCTTTGTTCATATGAATGGAAAAGTTTTGCTGTTTTAATTGGGGCTTTTTTTAATAAAGTAAGTTCTAAATTATTTATTTTTACTTAAGTATAATTTTGTATAGCATTATTTTAATTTACTGAAGTTTTCATCATAGATACAATTTATTTATACGTTTTTCTTAAACTAACATTTTTATAAAATTTAAAAAGTTCATAATAAATATATTATAATTGATTTATTAGTAGCGGAATCGATGCAAAAGCTACTTATGTTTTCGTCATTTCTGTCCGTCCGTCCGTCTGTCTGTCTGTCTGTCCGTCCGAGCCTCACGATTATCTCAGAAACAACTCTACATATCTCAAATCTGTTTCCGGATATGAGTTCCTTAAGTTCCGCCGCAGTTCAAGTTTGTTTTAGTTTGACCGGAAGTGACCCCCCTGGCGGTCAAGGTCAATGGTATTATTTTAAGATAACAAGAAAAATGACCTCTACATAAAGGGGATCAACATTTGTTGACGGCACTTTTCTCTGTAGCCCCTAAATGTTCCCCAAAATGATCCCTTGGCCTCAAAATGACGTTTCAGGGTCAAAATCTAGCTAATTGTACTACATCAACAGCAATAGTTGTGTTGTTGTATTGTTAATAATTAAATTTTTATGGTGAAATTGTAGACGTTTGAGTGTGTGACGTTATGCCATTAGGTTTAAATTTTTATAGTGAAATTCTATTGAATAAAAATTGCTCTCTGGTTGCCATTACAGCGGGGTGGCTTTGTTAACAAGGACAAGGGTCTCTCCGATTGCCATGACAACGGGGAGGCCTTGTTAACAAGGGCAAGAACTTTTCCGGTTGCCATGACAACAGGGTGGCCTTGTTGACAAGGACAAAAGTCTCTCCGGTTGCCATGAATACGGGGTGGCCTTGTTAAGAACGACAAGAGGCTCCTCGGTTGACATGACAACTGAGAGGCCTTGTTTACAAGGAAAAGTCTCTCCGGTTGCCATGAATACGGGGTGGCCTTGTTAAGAAGGACAAGAGGCTCCTCGGTTGACATGACAACTGAGAGGCCTTGTTTACAAGGACAAGAGACTCTTCGGTTGCTACGACATCGTCACAGGACTATGTATGATAAAACTAGGCCAACAAGCCCGAAAAAATAGAGAAAATATGACCCCGGAGACAAAAAAAATTAGTGTGTCCTAGTTATAGCTTGTTTGCAGATTAATAATTAATTGCTGTAATGTTTATTACAAAACCAAAATATTTGACTTTTACTTTACTACAATTTCAAATGTCTTAGCAAGTGAGTGGTTGCTGGATGAATTTCCTTTCTTCTTGCTGTCATTTTCGGTTGCTTTCTTGCATCTGTCTATCTCATACTGTATTATGTCGCTTCCAATTTCATCTTTCGTTGCCGTTTTCAAGGTATCGCTAATTTTCTTCTCATATGCTATAATCCCAACCATGTAAAACTAAATTAGCAAAACTAATAAAGTTGTCAGTAATATGAGAAAAACATTGTTTTTATATGTACGTTACTTTTTGGTATTTGCCCCTCGTAAGTGGCAAACGGATTTTGGATAAATTCGATTTTTTCTACTACTATTTTTTCGTGATGACGTTCCCAGTCTGCTGTATAGTCAAACCAAGATAGATCTCCAATTGCAAAGTGAGCAAATGAAAAGGCTCCACTCACGGCACAGTCATTGTGAGTAGCTTGTCCTTTGAAAACAAAACTTTTACAACAAATAATAACAACACTTTAATAATTTTTTAAGCATTATTTTTAAATGTATTTAAGCACTTATCGCAAATCGCTATCCTAAGCATTTGATCATGCGTTTTACTTAAATAAATTTAATTTTAAATAAAAAACAACAACGTAATACCACTATATTTTTGTGGTCGCTAAAATACACTATTATACTTCATTTGGCCCAGTTGCTTGAACCAAGGAAACTTAAATAGATAAATTGAAATTGGAAAACGGAATAATTTCTTTTAATAGAATTTAAAGAATTAATTACAAAAACACACCAGAGAAAAATTTCTGTGTACGTTATTATAAATATAACGTAGCGGCTTGTAGCATGTAACGGAATTAAATTAGCTAATGTTAACTTCGATGTGGATTGTAATTTTTAATATTTTACGTCACCAAAAAGTCGTTTAGGTCTGTTTCCTAAACACATAAAAACTATGGCGATCTAAAGCAGTTAGTATTGAAGTCCGCCTATCCTAGGACGGATTTTAATACTTGTAGTATATAAACTTACATACATTTTACTGTAAATAGAAGTATGTAAATTTTTGAATGAATTCTTCTAAAGGACACCCACGATTACTAAATTCACGGCTACCGAAGATAGGCATTCAAAAAAAACATTATTCAGAACTTTCTTACAAAATAAAAATAAGTGAAGCAAAGTATGTTCCGTAATAAGATTGGTTCGTTTTGCTAGTACATACTATTCACCAGAGCAATTTTATGTGTGTTTTCGTAACGGTTTCACGAAAACCCACTTCGACCCGATCTCTACACGCTCGCCTACATAGATGGGCATTCAAAAACAAAAACAATGGTATTTTTTAATCTAATGATCAATACTTCAGGTTCAATACACTGATCCTGATTATATTGGACTGGGTGACCCCTGACCATTTCTACCGGCTTGATGAATGATGACCCACAATAAACCGGGTGTTCGGGTTTTTGCCAGTACAACATTAATAGAAATACGGATGGATATGGTAAGGGACCATTGCCTGAAACGTTTACATAATGGTAGAATGACCCCGCTTTGACACGAAATATTTTACGTGTTTAATCATCTAAGGATTCTTAAAAACCTTGAATTTTTTTACAAACTTAAAATTATGAGTGGACAGTTGAGCCGCTATATTAAGTATAAAAGTATTGAAATATGATGAGGATAACAACAGGTACTGGAATTAGACTTGGTGTTTGGTGTTTAACAATTCATGTGATACCAAAGTAACTTTTCCCATGAGAGCTTCGGGAGGAAGGGGGTAGCGGGGCAGAAAGGAACCAAGATACAAGCTAAGTACGAGTAAGTTTTTGTTGAAGCGTAAAGAGAAATTTGAGTGCACCATCACGAGTTGTAACAGCACTAAATTTTGCAGTAAAAACTAAACAAAAGTAAAACGTGAGAATTAAAACCATCAGTGAAAACTTACGCTCTAAAATATTCTGAATTGGACTCATGAAATCTGCATCTCCTCCGAACCTAACCAAGCGACAGCCTTTGTATACGGATAAACCAAGGTCAGTCAACTTGATTCCGCCATTGACGTCATTGTTTTTCAACAGTATGTTGAGCAGTTTAATATCACCATGTACAAATCCAATTTTCTTGAATCTCATCAAAATGGCGCACTACATTATAAATAAAGGAAGATTAAATGTTAAAGTTAATTAGTTTAGAGACTATTAGTTCTTATTCGTAGAAAACCCGTACGAGTTGGTCGTAAATAATTTCTTGTTTGGCATGAAATATTCCGCCAACTTTATTTTGCTTTTCTTTCAAGTTCCTGCCCAATCGCTCCATGATCAGTATAAGATATTCGTCTTGCTTACTTTCCTCATTTGGGAGGACTAGCTCCCCATTTGAATCCTTAGACCTTCCTAACGATTCCTCTGCCTCCACAACGCAGTCTGACATAAAAATTATAAAGTCAATTTTACTTCCTCATATTTTTTTAAAGTAAACCACTCATAAACAAAAAAAAAACTTCAAACTAATTGTTAACTATTACAAGGTTTACATTTGTAGAAATATGTAGAGGTAGTCAAGAAAAATATCATACAAGGTACATACCTAAAACCAAACCTAAGCAAACCTCATCTTCTATCTTAGCTTCAATTATTTTACTTGATTTACATTTTAGGCTAAAAATGGTAGTAGAAATGACCGAAAATTTTGTAGGCACATTTATTAACAAAGATAAACGAAGATAAACAAACCTGCATAAACTTCAGGATCTTTATTTCGAATAAAATTATGAGCTTCCTGTTCGTGTTGCAACTCTTCCTTTTTGTCAGCATTGCTCTGTTAGATGAACAATTAGTAACACCAAGTAAACGTGGTAAAGTGCACACTGCTTCGTTAACAAGACACAATTCTTTTGTGCCTTATAATTTCAAAACAGAAAATTTAAATTGCTTACAAATTTAAGCGCGACTTGGACACCCCTTCCAAATTTGGCGCCCTCTGGACTCTCAACAACTTTGGCTACACAAAAAAAAAAGAATCAATCAAAACAAAGTTAGTTAGTTATTCAAAGTCAGTTAAGTTAATATAAAGCATTTTTTAGTTTAGAACATGACCTAATGTTTGGCTCTTTAACAAAAAAAAATAATTTAATGTTACATGAAAGATTCATCAAATGGTGAGAGCTAAGGAATAATTACTTAATATCGCTCGTCGTTGGCGTTATTTCAATTCCGCTAACCCGATAAAACGTTAGTTGTTATAGGTAGAGTTAGAATTTTTTTTATTAAAGCTTACAAAAATTGAATTCAAGCTAGTCAAATAAATATTTAGAGGTTAGAGAGTTAGGTTGCGTTTTGCTTATCTAGTTTTGTTACTTACATCAGTTAATGCTTAGTAAGTTTGCTGTAAAGGTTTCGCAAAGTAAGTGGTTGGTTTTACAATGTTGAATTGTTAACAATGGTGTAACTATAACTAATTAACTGACGTTACAAATGTATTCCCTAATTTGTATTACCAAATCTCACAAAACCTTGTCCACCTTCTAGAAGTTTGGCATCGTCACAATTTAACTTCACTAGATCGAATACTGCGACCCCCTTATCGAGTTTGACTTCCAACAAAGCTAGTATTGATGGTAGGAGCCTTACTGCTAAGAACAATATTGATGTTGGACCCATGGTAAAACAAATTTTAATGTTAATAGGACAGGGTGTTTAGTAGAGACAGAGATGTAGAGCAAAAGTTTTATCGGCACTGAACCTCACTAACCGGAAATTTTTCCTTTTTATTACTGACTTACCAACCAGCACTATGTAATAGTAAATGCACAACACTCAACTTTCTTCCTTTTTGCTTGGGTCTCACTCTATCTCAATTGGAATTTCCAAAGAAAATATACGTAGACATACAGTCAATGCAAATATTAGTGGTCACTCAAATCAGCCAGTCAGTCACTTCTTCTTAAAAAATTAGAATAGAAAATTAGAATTTTTTAGAATCTATAAGAGATGCGAGATGAAGTTTATAAAGGAGGGTTAGGCTTAAATTTTTTCTTTCAGTTTTTAGTCTCTTTGAGACCATTTTTTCCTAGCCAAAGTAGTGAAGATATTAAGAAATCGGTAAGATGCGTAATACCTGGGAACTCGGGTTTAAATCTCTAATCCGCCGCAAAAAAAAAAGGCTTGGTTTATTCGTTTTCCCAATAACAAAGATTTTTACTTAAGGAATTCCCTAGCCTCTGATCTTGTGCATGCCCATATATTTGTGATTAGGCTGCACAATTAGGTTAACCTAACATGCTAATGAATCCTTCCATCCATTTCCCTACCCTCCCCCTTACATGTTGACCAGCTGCTAAGCGGGGTTGTACAATAATACTATTTTTCTGTAATGTGTTTGCTGTCACTTTTGTTATTTGTAATTAGGTTTACGTTCGCGTCAAATCAAATAGGGTAGCAAAGGAATGCTTCGCAGCAGCGCTCTTTTGCTTTTTGTATTGTCCCAGGAAAACCCGTCACAGGGAAGAGGGTCAAAAAATTTAATTCTAATATCCTCCTGTTCTAGGACGGGTTGTTTTGGCTAGTTGACAATAATCAAAACTATTTGGGACAACTTTCTACTAAAGCATAGCAACTTCATATGAGTATGTGAAGCTTAGGGTGAAGATTTTGGCTTTGAAATTAAAAAAGAGAGAAAAAAAGGAGACGTGGAGCTGTAAACTTTGTACAATTTTTCCAGCCTCCTCTGAAGTTCTGACGACGGTGTTTGGAAAAAATATTGCGTCAATTTTTTGGGAAGTGCTCGTCACAGGCACTGTTGTTGCCTACGTTTTGAACCGTTTTGCACGTTTCTCAAATTTAGAGATTCCTTTAAAGTGCAAAGGCAGTGAAATTTAGCCGTCCGTAATTACAACAATAAAAAGTCCACCCTCTTCTTTTACTAATGTTTCCCAAATGTTAAGGAAAACGGCAAAAAGAGTAGTAGATGTGAAACTTGAACCTAATTTGATTACTAGTACCAAGTTTCACAAGGTATAGCGTTTCTAAGAAAATGATAACGTACACACATGCAATCAATCCACATGTAATTAGGCACTCTAATAAGCATCTTTCCGTACAAGTGTTTTAGAATTTATATGGCTTGTATAGTTTGAAAAGATGAATAGGGCCAAAATTAATCCACTACATTTTTCATACATACAGGTTTCAAACAAAATCACAAATAATGCCTTAACTAAACGCATGTCAATCACGGGCCGCACGTTATTTTTCAAAAATAGTTTAACATAATTTTTAATGATAGCCATTGTTTATGTTTTTCAGTTTACCGATTATAATTAAGTCAACATAATAAATGCCGGTTTTGTAAATGTGTCTGCTAGATTAACCAATAAAAAACTTTGCAGTTTGACCGCACTTTCTCAGACGCACTACTGATACCTGTCCCAGCAACAGACTATTATGAAACGCATGAATTGTGCAAAGCGTAAAATTGTTACAAAAAAAAAAGGAAAAAAAAGAAAGGGAGACTAGCATGTTCAAAAACGGTCGACAATGAAGCAAAACAAAATCTATTTTCCAAACCAAAACTTGATGATATTTGTTGTGTTTTTACTACTTGGTTTTTGCTATTTAGTGTCGCTAAACCTGCAATTGAAAGTTTGAAAAATTGAATTCCTGAGAGTACCCCTATTCCAAGACGGCCTTTTTGGTGTTATTTTTGTTAGTCGTGGTAAACTTATTATTGACAATAATAAAGAATTATTTGGGATAACTTTCTAAAGCATAGGAACTTCATGTGAGTGTTACGGCTAGAGACAACATTGTGGACTTGGAATTTAAAAAACACGTGGAGCTGTTAACTTTGCAAAATTTTGCCAGCCTCCCCTATCGTTCTGACGACGGAGTTTAGAAAAATTGCGTCAAATTTTGGAAAGTGCACGTAACAAACTGTCTACGTTTTGAAACTGTTTACACGTTTAGTGAAATTTTAGGCATTTCTGCTAAAGTGTTTTACTAGGCAGTAAAATTTAGCCATCAATAGAAGTAACATAGCCCTCACCTTTACCATCAAGGAGGACGCTGTCCATGCATGTCCATGCATGTCGCATGTCCATGCTGTCCATAAGGACAGCATCAAAAGAGAATTAAATAAGGAACTTATGCATGTACTAGTAATAAGTGTAATAATTACAGTCAAAGCATGTTAAGCAATGTGCAATTTTGCTATCACTTTTATGTTGTACTAGCGAAATGTTGTTATGCTGTTTTGTTTTTTCCAATTCTGTAAGTTTTCTGTTCAGGCGAAAAGCCTGTAACCCTAAGAATCGATTTGGAGAGAAATCGTCTAGTACAGCTTTTGCAATGCACACTTGCGATTGCTGAGTAGTTCTAGTGGATTACTGCTATCTAATTAGATCTATTTTGATGACCAACCCCTTTCGAAATATTTGATATTGTAAAAAATATTGTGCCAACTAACAAAAAAGTCGAGAAAAAAACGAGATAGAAAAAAAATTGTAACAAAATTGGAAGCAGATGCCTTTAGTGCAGGTTCTAGGTTTGATAACCTGAAACAAATTAACTTAATTTAACAAAAAGGAAACGCAAATCTAACTTAATGCATACCACTTTGAAACTAACCAGGATATGGTCTCAAGTGTTTGCGTTTTTTCGAAATCAAATATTGGCCATTGTAATACATTCAAAAAAAGATAATTTTTCGAAATAGTGAGAATTCCCAATACTGAAAATTTCAAAATTTTGTTTTGAAAAGAAATATTTTGAAAACCTTTGCACGGAAAACCTTTGAAGGATTTTGCACGTGAATTTTGCGGTTTTAGGGTCCCCCCTTACAAAATTTTCAGCTTTTAAAAATTCATACGCATACCGTGTCCGTGATTCACAGTGTGAGAAGCCTTGCCATAAACTCGACCATCAACGTCGCAGGTTCGAATCCTACAAACTTCATTTTTTTTTTACTTTTTTTTATAATAAACTTTTCGAAATGGCTGAAGGACTACGTACTAAAGATTCAGTAAGTTCCCTAATTGGGATTTCAATTAGTTAATGACGATAAACAATTACTATATAAAATACATAGCTGGTTGAGTGCGGCGAATCGCAACCCAAGAACAAGACCAACTTTTTTTCTGTTGATTTACAACAACTGCCCCGCGGCCTAATAGTTAGAAGCGTTGACATAAACTCAAACAGCGTCGAAGGTTCGAATCCTGCCAACTTTTTTTTTCCTTTTTTTAGCACATAACTGTTCGAAATGGCTGAAAATTTTTGTTCCAATAATTCAGTAAGCTTCTGAATTGTGATCTTAATTACGATAAACAATTAACAATAATTAAGTTTTGGAAGTTGAGTTTTGCATGTAAATGGGGGTTTTTAAGTAACGCTGAAGCTAAAACTAACCTTGCAATTGCTCAAAAGTTGTTTCCTAATTAGTTAATTATGAATCACATATAACAATAGTTAACTTTTGGAAGTTGATTTTTACATGTAAATGGGGGATGTTAAGTACGCTGAAGCTAAAACTGACCTTGAAATTGCTCAGAAGTTTTTTCCTAATTAGTCAATTATGATTAACAATTAAGAATAATTAAATTTTGGAAGTTGAGTTTTACATGTAAATGGTGGTTCTTACGTACGCTGAACCAAATATGGCCTCTAATTGTCTCAAAACCAATTTCTAATTACTTAATTAATATTAACAATTAAGAATAATTAACTTTTGAAAGTTGAGTTTGACACTCAAAATAGTGAAAAATCCCACTGCTCAAATTTCTAAAAAATATGGTTTGAAAATAAAATTTTTGAAAACCTTACAGGATTTTACAATGTTAAATTTTAGGTTCAGCGTACATGAGAACCTCCAATTCGATATGAAACTAAATTTCCAAAAGGTAATTTTTAGTAATTAGTAATAAAATTAACTAATTGCGAATCTTATTTGAGCTATTTCAATGTTATAGTTAGGTTCGGCGTACTTTAGAACCCCCAATTCATTTCTAAAACCTAATTGAATTTAATTAAATCACAATTAAGTAATTATGAATTCTTGTTAAGCTAGTTGGAGGTCATTGTTAGCTGAAGCGTAATTACAAGCCGAGTTTTTTTTTTATTTCAGCTTAAGTTAGTAATTTTTGCAAAGTTTGTTTTTGCTAGTTTCTAATAACAATTAACTAAACACAATAAAAAATTGACACTTAAAAAGTGATATTGAGCCATTAAGAGGCCGGTCTTCAGCTATTTAAGTTTATTATTAAAAAAAAAACGTGGTAAAACGGTCAACCAGTAGCGGAAGTAGGAACATTAGAATTAGAAAAATATTAAAATCATTAGACTAGAAAATAGAAGTCCTGTTTTCGAAGGGCCATTTCGAGTAAGTAAACGTGGCCTCTATAGCCATTGGGATCAACATTTTGTTTCATGCAAAAGTAGAGTTTGACTTTGAAAGGTTATTTAGGGGTCAAAGGGTCATTTCTGGGTCAAGAGTGGCTCCGGGGTCATTTACATCATCATAACTTTTCGTTTCATGCAAAAGTAGAATTTGACCTTGAAAGGGCAAGGGGTCATTTCTGTGTGAAAGGGGGCTCGAGGGTCATTGGATTCATCATAACTTTTCGTTTCGTGTAAAACTAGAGTTTGACTTTGAAAGGTCATTTTGAGGTTAAGGGGTCATTTTGGGGGTCATTGGGGGGCTACACAGAAAAGTGCCATATACAAATTTGGTTCCTCTGTATGAGAGAAACAACTTTTATAGAAGCCATTTTTCATAGTTGTCATAGAACAATATTCTTGACCATAAACTTTGACCCAAAAGAGGGTCACTTCCGGTCAAACTAAAATAAACTTGATCTGCTCCGGAACTCAAGGAAATCATATCTGAAAACAGATTTGAGATATGTTGAGCAGTTTTTGAGATAATCGTGAGGCTCGGACAGACAGACAGACGGACGGACAGAAATGACGAAAACATAAGTAGCTTTCGCTTCGCTTCCGCTACTAAAAACCGTGGTAAAACGGTCAACCAGTAGCGGAAGTAGGAAAGTTAGAATTAGAAAAAATATTAAAATCATTAGACTAGAAAACAGAAGTCCAGGAATTCCGGAGGTCAAGTGCCAATACCAGAAGAAAACGGGTTCTAGAGTCATCAGGACTATCATAACTTTTTGTTTCATGCAAAAGTAGAGTTTGACCTTGAAAAGTCATTTATAGGTCAAGGGGTCATTTTCGGGTCATTAGAAGCTCTGAGGTCATTTAAACCATCATCACTTTTCGTTTCATGCAAAAGTAAAGTTTCACCTTGAAAGGTCATTGTGAGGTCAAAAGGTCAATTCCGGGTCAAGGGATGCTCTGGGGCCATTCAAACCATCATAACTTTTCGTTTCATGCAAAAGTAGAGTTTGACCTT
>JAQFYP010002616.1:0-12361 GCA_034694865.1 Bilobella braunerae | reverse complement strand
AATATTTATGCATTTGAGACTATTGCTCCGTTCCATGGGCGCGAGCCCTAGGGAGCGGAAATAAAATCAATATCAATCAATCAATCAATTTTGAAAACAACATTCCAATTTATTTAAGAAGAAAAGTTTTTTTTTCTTTCTAAATTTAGAAAACTCAAGACTCAAGCGTTTTCCTAATCATCAGGCATTGACTTCAAGGCCTTTTTTTTAACAAGATTAAGTTTTAAACACTCATTTTCGAAACATCGGAAACTAAAACGTAACAAAAGTACCTTGAAAATGAGCCTGTAATAATCAGACGGCATTTAATTGATTTAAAATAGAGCAGAGCCACTTTTGATTAGTTATTTGAACGGTGGTTTTTAACTTTTTTTTTTAAATAATTTTTGTAAATCCTGATTTTTTTTAGATTCAACTTTTTCATTAGACAATTTAAAATAAAAAAAATTAAAGACAAAAGAAATAGCTTTAGCGAACGAGATAACTAAAGTTTTTTGAAAATCGGATTGAAGACTTTTGTCCGGCAACCTTGTACACACTATTTAAAAAATCTTGTAAATTCTTCACAATTTTTGAATTTTTTTTTTAAAATGTGATTTTTTTTAAACAAAGTTAGCTAAATTGACGTACTGGCTATTTAAAGGCAGATCGTAAGGGCCTCATGGGTTAGTAACCGTTTTTGAAGCGAAAGTAGATGTAGCGATGGATTTCCTATGGAAACCTGAGCCAATCGCTGCAGCGATCCATGTCCTTGCTTGCTGCCAGATTACGACCACTCTAACCCCGCAGCGTAACAGCGATTTCAAATTAGACCAATTTCAAACGGAGCCTTCAATTTGGAATTTCCGTTTTGAAAATTCTTTTAAAAAATAAAAAATTTCAAAATTTAAATTAAGAAAAAAGTTTTGAAAATAAGTACACTCTTCTGTCCCCTTTGTGCCACTGCCGAGGTCATCGAGAAAGGTGAGCCAAGCACCGTGCGTAACCGCCGCTAGCAGAGATATTTTCAAATTCCATTCCAGTGCACTGTTGACGAACAGCGTTCAAGAGAGGTAGTCTCGGATGTTGATGGTGCAGCGATTGGCCAGTTCGCTTCGTTAGCCAGGCCACGAACGAAATCGTAATTTCAGCGATTCTCTGTCCACGAACGTTGCTCGTCAAGTTATGCTCCACAGTCGCTGCAGTGTATTCCGTAGATGAAGACGATAGCGCACCAATTCTTTGTCAAGCTCTTTCTCAGCGCTGCAGAAGGCTGAAAACAGAAATCGAAAAATATCACTGCGCAAAATCTATCGCTGATCGCACTTTCTAGTTTATCTAATTAATCTAATCATTTTTCCGAGAGAAGATTTCGTTATTTTTAAAACTGTGTTTCTAAAAATTTCTTTTAAAATTTTGAACTCCAAAATTCTGGTAAAACATCGTTGAGAACATAAATTCAGAACAAAAAACTTCGGAACTTGGTTTTCCCTGATTGAGCACTGGAAGGGGAGCGGTCGGAAATGATGTGTGCCAATTCCTTCAACTTGCGACGAATGCTCCGTTTCAAAATGTACTGTTTAAATATTTTTAAAAATTTAGAACAAATTCAACATTCGGCATTCGTCTAAAAGCTATAGACGTATCGAGCAGGACACTTTTTGGTTACTATCCCATCCCAATACATAACTAATCGTTAATTGAACTGCCAACGTGTGTAACTAGTTAACTATCAAACGGCATTTAGTCAAATAATTTACTAATTAAATGTGGAAGCACAATTAGTTAAATAATTAAATATAATGATAATTAGTTAAATAATTAGCATAATTACCTTCTCATACTTACCGTCTTCGGAATTCAGTATACGCTTGATTAAGAATCGCTTTCAATTCAACTTTTCAAAAAAAAAATCTCTAAAAATTTCCGAACAAAACTTTACAAAAAAATGCTTTTTAGTATTTAAAACAACCGTTTTAAAAGAACTTTACAAAAAACATTACAGATCTGCCGTGCATTTTGAAAAATGCTCGAAGCATTTCTGAATTTTTTTGTATTTTACGATTTTTGTAATCTTGCGGCGTATGTATAGCGTTTTTTTTTGTTTTGCTTTTAGATTTTTTTTTTTTTTTTTTTTTTTGCATATTTTTGTCTTTGGAAAGTTGTTTAAGATTGTGAACAATTGTTTAAATTTTCAGTTTGATAATAAACGACTTTTACGTTTAAGTTTGTTCTAAATTTAGAAAACTGAAAATTTTTGTTCCATTCGAGACATTAAATAAAAAGGACGCCGAAATTAGGAATGCGTGTTCCCACATCACACGGCATTTAATTGCTTACAAACCTTTTTTTAATTTGAACAAGGCTCATTTTTTTTTAAATCTAAAATTCTAAAATTAATTAATCTAATCTCGCTGAACAAACTTAGATATACCACAGGGACCTTGGAAAAAAGGTCTAAAAATCACACGACATTTAATTGCATTTAAAAAATAAAGGAAAGATATTTGGACAGTGCAATTTTTTTTAGAAAATAATAATCTTAGAACAAATTTTCAAAATAGTTTTTCAAACATTCCATCCGGCTATCATAACTAAAATTTAATCCAACGACCTTGGAAATTATTCTTTAAAATTCACATGGCATAAATTGAATTCAAAATTAGAGCAGTGCTGGTGCGTCTTCTAGCCCCTTTTTCTAAAAAAAAATCTTGTTTGAATGACCTATATTTGAACAAAGCTTTAAGCTCGAAATTTAGAAAATGTTTCAATTGAAAATGGAATCAACTCAACCTCAACTAAAATAAGACACAACAACCCTTGAAATAAGTTTTTAAAAATCACACGGCGTTTAATTCATTTCAACCTTTGTACAGAGCCGAAAGGTCTTCCGGTCACTCTTTCTAAAAATGACCTCTTTCGATGCCCTTTATTTGAACAGTTTTTTTTTAGAAAAACCAAAAGTAATAGGCTATCAGGCCTTAGTTTAAAAAAAACATTTAAAAAAGGTTTTAAAAACGTTCTCGATTCAAAAACTGGTCACGACGCCCACTCCTCGCAAAATACCTCTTTACTTCGGGTATTACGTGAAATTATCCAAAATTGTTTCAAATGGCCCTTTCCAAATGAAATTTTACCAATTTAAAAAATAGACGTTTTAATTTCAAACTCATATTATTCTAGAACAAAATCTAAAAAAACGCACCTCAAGTTAGTTTCGAAAATTGTTGTTTGAACAGAGCCTCAAAATGCGATGTCGGGAAACAAAACAGTCCTTACATTGCAAAAGGAAATTAAACAATTTTTTTTATATTTTTGAATTTTCAAAACAGCATTCCAAATTTGGAAATCTCAAAACATTATGTCATCATTTGACACACCTAGAAAAAAGTAGAACAACGACCTTGCGAAATGTGTCTTCTTAAATCCTTAGGCATGCCAGTGACTTCAAGACCATTTTTTTCATTTTTAAACAAGATTTAAATTAAAAAAAAAACTGACTTTTTAAAATCTCTAAAGAAACCTAATCCAATCCATTTCAACACCGAAAAACCTGCTAGAAGCTGCAATCTAACTAATCGGTAAACTACAATGACTCCGGAATCGAGTCCTTAAAAATCACACGACATTTAATTGCTTTCAAAACTAGAGTAAAGCAGGATTGGCTTCTAGCCACTTTTGATGACTTGTTTGAACGGTGTTTTTTTTTAGAATTTTTTTTAAATACTTTTGTTTGATTCCGATTTTTTTAATGCAACGTTTCCAAAATTATTTAGCAACAAAAGAAATACTTTTAAGAAGTGGTCAACGAATAAACTATAATTTATAAAAATCGAAATCGACGACTTTGATTAAAAATTATCCGGCAAACTGGTTGCGCACTAATTAAAAAATACGGTTGTAAATTGTTGAAATTTTTTGATTTTTTTTAAACAAGTCTGTTTTTAGGTACAAAGTTTGCCAAACTGGTATCGTAAGAGTCTCAAGGGTTAGTTTTTCTAAAATTATATTTTAAAAATTTTGAAAAAGGAACTCCATTAATCTTCTTGCACTATGACGGCCTGACTTGGTGATTCCATTTTTTTTAGAAAATGTTTTCAAAATTTGCATTTAAAAAATTTTTTTAGAACCGACAGCAATTTTTTTTAATTTACAATTTTCAAGATTCCTTAGGTTACAACGAACCAAACCTAACTCCAAATTTCTGAAAATACAATTGACGAATTTGCACAAAAGTTATACGGCATACTTGTACTATTTAAAAAAAATAAAGCAACTTACAGATTGTTCCCTAATTTTTTACCAAAATTTGCAGGTCCCAAGAGCCTTAATGTAGCTGCTTTTGGAAAAAAAAAGTAGCTGCAGCGCTGAATCTCCCACTGCAAAACGTTTTTGAGCCAATCGCTGCAGCGATCTATGTCCACAGTAAAATTGGCTAAAGTTTAAAGCCAATAGCGATTTCAAGTCAAACCCTTTAAGTGGCCCTCTAATATCTATTTTCCTTGTGGAAAGATTTAAAAAAAAATTAATTGTTCAATTTTAATACTTTCAAATTTATTAACTTTTTTTTAACACAATTTAACACTTAAATGCACCGACTCAAACCCCATTTTCTTATCATCAGCGTAGAAATTAAATTGAGCAAAGCTAATTTTACAGTGCTCCATTACATGCAAATTTTGTTTTGAAAATTTACATATTGAAAAATCCAAAAATGTATGTATTCATTTCTAGAATACATACAATTTTTGAAAAAAAAAGTTGAAACTTTTAAAGTAAAAAAACAACTTTTTTTTTACTGAATTTAAAAAACGAGACAACTTTTGGTGTTTAAAAAACACCAAAGGTTTTTTTTTTAAAACATGTTTTGCCTTCTTAAAAGTACCTTTTTCTAGAACGGATTATGAGCGCTAAACGCTCGACGCAAATCTGAGCATTTCGATAATTTCAGCGATTTCCTGCAAGAAATACCTTTCTCCAAATACAAGATCAACTTTTCAATCTTGTTCTAAAACACGATTAAAAAAACAGCTTTAGAATTGTTATCTAAATCAATTTGCATTCAATTGGCTCAAAGTCCCTTTTGTTTGAACAGTGTTTTTTAATCTTGTTCTTGAAGTGCTAAAACAACATCTTAGACATTAGAACTAATTGTCAAACGAGATTCAAATTTTAAAAATAATTTTTTTTCTAAATTTAGAAAATCTGAAACATTTCGACAGGAAGTATCACCTAAAATCCATCTTAACGCAATGACATTGGAAATGAGTCTTAAAAATTACACGGCATTTTTTTTATGAAATGTTTTAAGACTCATTTTCTTTTTAAACTGAATTTCAGAATGAGTAGTTCCTATTTACTATCGCTTATACGTTTTCCAAAATATAGAATTTTTAAAAAACATGTAAAACGGGCAATGAAAAAAAATTAAATTTGTCAATTTAGGACAAAAATTACACGGTAAACTGGTACGTAATATTTAAACATTTAAAAAAATGTATACAGGTGAATTTAATTTTGGAAAAAATGTACTCTGGACGGAGTTTCATTGATAGCCTACCATTGAACGCCGCATTAGAAAGATACAAACAATTTGAATTTGAAACAATTTGAAACAATCCCGCTTTTGAAAACGCTGCCGAGCAGCGTTTTCAAAAGCAGGCGAGTATCAGTAGAAGTCTTCTCATGTACTGGAACAATTTCCAAAAAGTAAAATATAAATATAGCACGAAGAATCAGCAATTTCAATCTGCGTTTGTTTTTCAAAACGGTTCCCAGTCCCCTTACATGAACATAAGTTGTTGGGATCCACAGTACGCTTCAGGCGTTTTTGCAAAACTTCTCGGAAGACATCGGCTTCACTCGGTTCCCAAAATTTTCCGGCCATGACCAAGCGTTTCGCCCAGCGAGTTAGTCAATGCTTCGCTTCCGGGTTAATCGCTGATTTTTAAAACTTTTGAAAAGATACCGGGTAAGTAAACGTTGGACAAGTAGTCCTGCATTTCGGCGACAGTGAGGCGTCGAAAGCCTCGTTTAGTCACCAGCTCTACATTACTCTTAAACTTGTCAACAAAATTAAAAAAAAATGTTTATTAAAATCAAAAATTCAAACGTCTCAACATGCCTGTTCAATCTTGTTCTAAACCGTAAATTTAAACAATATCCCTTTTAAATTTTTAAACCAAACTGGACGGTTGCGAACGTTAATTGATTTAAAATCGCAAATCGCAAAGAAATTTTATGCAATTTTGGTAATTTCAATAGCTGTATAAATCTAAATAAAAATTCTTAAATTTGTACGTGAAGTTTATTTTGCATTCTTTTTTTTTAAATTTTGGTCAATTTGTTCAAACAATTGTTTAAAAATTTGAATTGAGAATCTTGAGAGTTGAGAATTAGGATTAGGATTAGGATTAGGATTTATTCACCGCTCCCTTAAGGCTCGCGCCCATGGAACGAGAGTTGAGAATTGAAATCTGAAATGTTTAAAATTGTTTGAGAATTGAAATCCGAAATGTTTACAATTGTAAACAATTGTTTAATTTCCTGTTTGTAAATAATAAAGTCAGTTTTCCAGCTTAAAGTTTGGTAATCGCAGATTTGTAGACATGAAACGCACACGTGAATACGAACTCTTCTCTGATTGGTCGGGAAATGTCCTGGAGCTCAACGGGCTCCTACTTGGGAATCGAATGTTGGGAATTCAAGCATTATCAAATTTTAGAAATTTTGTCGTTACTTTTTTTCTTTAATTATTTTCTCAAAACATAATACAGTTTTCCTAAAAGTTCTAAACAATATAAACACTTAAAAGTTATTCACGTACGTACAATCAAAATCAGCGGTACAAACCAGGCGACAACTGAACATAAGGCATTTTATAGCGCTTTTTTGCATAAAAGGCACCAAACGGCGTGCAATTCAAATATTATTAAATGCTGGAATCAATTTTGAAATAAACTGCACTTCAAATTGAACAGCGTTCCAAAAATTTCAACCATTTCCTGTCTCGTGCGTGTAACATTTTTAAATATTCAAAGCAATTTAAAAAAAAGTTTAATTAATTAAACATTAATCAACAGATGAAAACAAAAATTAGAAAAAAATTTGTTTAGTTTTTTAATTAGTATTTAACACTAACACCGTGCACACCAAACTCAAACACTAACTGTAAAGGATTTCATTTTTAATTTTTTTTGTAAACGGCATGTATTGCAATAATTAGCTAATTAACTAATAAATTAACTAAGACTATCTTTTTGTTGCTTAAACACACTTTATAAAAAGTTTAGCGTGCTACTTATTTTTTTTTTGTCTGATCCGTCCGTCCGCAGTTTAATTATTCCAACTTTTAATTACCAACCAACTTAGCAGCTAATTAATTACCAAATTAAGTAATTGATCTTAATTAAATGATAAAAAATATTGGGCCACTTAAGATGTGGTTATTATTAATTTGAGGGATTTGATTAATTTAATTTAAATTAAAACAACTTGAATGCAATTTTGTATTTTTTTGGATTTTTATTTTGGAAGGACTCTAACTTGTAGTTTAGACAAACTTAAGTTAATTGAAAGAATTTTGACCATTTTAATTTTGAGTACACTTTAGACCACTAGCTGGATAATTAGACATTTCAGCGCCAGTGAGGCGCCGAAAGCCCCGCTCAGTCACCAGCCCCACCTCAATGTTCTCCGCCGTCAAATTACGCAAGTGGCTGAATGTCATCAACGAGAAACTGCGTCGGCCATTTTGAATCGCTGAATCGCCTAAACCATAAAATTATGCAAGTCATTGTGTTTTATCACGTTCTAAAAAAACACTTTTCTAAAATGAAAAGTAGGGAACAACCTTTCCTCGCAACTGCATTCGTTTCGACTTTCACCCAAAATTGTTCGAAACGGCGTATTACAATATTTTGCTTTTCGAAATGTTTATTTTTTTTTTATTTTTCAAAATTTTGGAAGAAAGAATTGTTCAAAGATAAAATATCATAGACAAAAATAAGAAATGCGTATCCGTAAACAAGGTTTTATGATGCACTCGATCTGGACCAAATTCCCCAAGGAGAAACTGTATCGCTCAAAAAGGAATCTCTTGGAGTCGCTGAACTTGTCAGGGTCATTGACCTCTCGTGACCTCTGACCTTTACGGCCGTCTCTACATTACTGTTACAAACGAACAATTCTCAACATCTAAAATGCTTTATTAAAACCACAAATCAAACCGACTTTCCTGTTCAAAATCTTGTTTTAAATCATTTCTAAAAATGCTATTTTTAAACTTTAAAACAAACTGGGCACTTACATCATCTACACTGTAGAACTTTTGTTTTCGTAATTCAACAAATTACAATCCAATTGTTAAAAAAATTAAAAATCCAACTCACTTTCAAACTCCTAATTTTTTTTGTAAAACAAAATCTAAAAAACAGTCTAGGACAGTACCGAATATGGTTGTTTGAACAATGCCTGAAAATACAATGATAGAAAAAAATGCTCGCATTGCAAGAAAATATATATTTTTTAATATCAAAGCTACAAAAAGAAAGGTTTACCTATTTTAAAGCGTCTTTAAACCCACCAAGTTAAATAATTAAGTTAAAATTAAGTTAAAATTAAGTTAATGAGGCTTTCGGGATGCTAAAATACTTTACGATAAATATGATTCACCTCAATGAGGAAGATCCTCAATCATCAGTCAATCAATATTCAATCAAATCAACATAAATACAATTAATTAAGATGTTTTTCAACTAATTAGTTCAATACTAATACACTTGACCTTTGACCTTTAAAATAATACCAGAACGAAATCTAAAGCCCGTTTCTCAAAACTTCCGCTCAAAGCTCGAATTTTCTGCTCAAATGCTCTTTTAAAACAAAACTTGACTTTGCAAAAAAAAATTTTTAATTTCTAATCAAACAAGTTATATACTACAAGTAAGGGCTTCAAACTGTCCTTCTCAGGCGTTTTATTCGATAAAATCCAAAAAATGTTCTAACAACTTTATAACTTCCATTTCCAAATTCTCCTTTTTTAGAACAACGAAAATTCCACCTGTCAAAAACTGCAAAAAAAATCTATTAAAAAAAATTTTGTTTCCAATTTTCAAAACAATATTCAAAATTTGAAAAAAAAAGATAATGTTGTTCTAAATTTTTAAACTCAAAAACGTTTGGGCGCCAGATGACACACGGACATAAGTAAAGGAGTTAGAACAACGCTTTAGTATTGCGGCTTCTTGAATCTCTCGGAATTTTATTGTTTTTGTTTCTGTTTTTTAACAAGATTAAAAAAATTATTTTCTAAAATTACAGAATCAACTCGACACAACCAGCAAGGATGTAAGTAAAGTTAAGCAAGCGTAACAACCTTTGAAAGGAGTATTTAAAAATCGCACGGCACTTAATTCCTTCCAAAAGTAGAGTACAGTAACACCAGTAACTTTTTTTTAGAAATAGTTAAATTTTTTTTTAGAAAACTTTTTTTAAAGTTAATTTTTTTTAGAAGAACCTAATAAGGACCTAAGAACTTTAATGCGGAGCACCCAAAAACAAAAACTGACGACTTGGAAACTATGACCAAAGTTTACTTTTCCCTCCACAAAATCAAAATTTGTTCTGAACAGTGTTCTAAAACTTTTTTTTAACTTAAAAAAAGTGTGTTCTTAACTGTTCAAAATCACCCAGAGGCTCAATGGTGTTCATCTCAGGGCGAACGGTCATGATCATGAGATGACCACAACTTGACCGAACTTGTTCGGTCCAAGCTGCGTCTTTTTAAATATTTTCAAAATTTGTATTATTATTTTGTTTGTAAATTGAGAAACAGCTCCATTTTTTAATTTAGAAATTTCAATAACCTTAGATAACGTGCGCACGATAAGTAACTACAAAGTTTAGAAAAAAAACCATTGACAAATTTGCATTAAGATTATACGGCATCACTATTTAAAAAAGTAAACAACAAGTAGAACAATTTTTTTTTAATTACAAAAATTTACAGATCCACAGGGCCTAAAGAGCCGGTAGCTGCTTTTAAGGGCAAGTAATAAGCTGCAGCGCTGACTGAGTCTGAAAATGAAAAAAAAATTTGAGCCAATCGCTGCAGCAACTAGAGAACTACACCACATGGGGAGTTGTTTTTTTTTAAGAAAAAAAAACTTTTAAATTAAAAAAAAAACTTTTTTTACATGTTTTTTTTTTTAGAAAAACGTTTCCCCTTTGTTGACCTTTTTTTAAATTCGAAAATGAGATCCTCCTGCAACCGCATCTTTTTTTCAATTTACAATTTTAAAAATCCCGTATGAAAGAAATTTGGTAAAAAAAAAATACCGTGACGCATGTCAAAGGTCCAGACAATGTGCCGAAGTCCATTCAAATCGCTGTCGACCAGCGTTTCCAGTATGGACCGAATCAGTTTTGTCTTGCACTTGAAATTCTTAAAACCAAAACTATTACACAAAATCGGTGATTTCTGTAAGCGTTTTCCAAAAGCAATCTCCTTAAAATTTAAAAGAATTGTTGAAATTCAGCGTCGCACTCCAAATTTCGTTGTTAAATATTTAGGCGGTGCACCTGCACGATCAACTACTTTTTACCTCTCACAAGCATCATTTACGTTAAATATAATTGAGCTTTAGTTACGTAATTTGCAGCTCCACGCCAATCGCTGATTCTGACAACTTATAAAATCGCTTTAAAAGTTTTGGATTAGTATGCAAAGCGATTTTGTCCAGTAGAACTTCAATAACCTTCTTGCAATACGACTGTGGAATTTTGCAGCGATGGTGGAGGATCAATTCCAGCTCGACCGTTGATTTTGTCGAAATAGATATTGATGAAGCGATTTCGAAAAGCGCGCGAAAGCATTACGGTCCTCAATAAACGAGGCGGCGTGCAAGCGCCGCCGCGGTTTACTCCGTTTTGGTAAATGAACAACTGCATGTATTCATCCAGGAGTCGATGCAGCGCTTCCAGCATATTTGACGGTAACCGGTTTCTTACTGTTTTTGCAGTGGAAGGGGGCCAGCGGAAATGATGTGCGTCAAAATCTTTAAGTTGCGACAAATTCTCGGCCTCAAAATGTACTGTTGTTACTTCCAGGTCCTTCACGTAGCACAAGAGGACGACATCACGTGATCACAAAATGGTTTTTATACAAAAAATTCTGACAATTTAAACGATTAAAAAGTCCAATCAAAATTTTGGAATTAAAACTGAGCCAAAACTAAACAAAACGCATCGCATGGAAGTCATTGTAGTTTTTTTTTTTAGATTTTGAAAACTTCCAATTGGAAATCAATTCTAAAATTCAATCAATTTTTCAAAAAAAAAATTCCTTACGGAACTGTGCTTTCGCCATTTCACAAAATAGATTACAGACTTGTTTCAAACGGCGGCTTACAAAGTTAAATTTTAGAATTTAATAATAGTCAATTGGTTCCCAAATGAGTTTTCTAAATTTAGAACGCTACACATCAGGATTTTTTTTGTAGTTTTGAAAATTTAATATCTTTTTTAATCTTTTTTTCCTGTGCAATGTGGGCACAGTTTTTTCTATCATAGTATTCTTGAAGCATTCTTCAAACAACAATTTTCACTACTGTTTCTACTTCCTCGTTTTTTAGTAGATATTTTTTTTAAATTAAGAGTTTGAAATTTAGAAATAGTGTTTGATTTTTAATTTTTTTTTAAATTTAGTTCAACTTGGACCAATTATGGATTCTAATTTCTGAAATATGAACAGAAAACAGCTACAGCCTCTAGATGAATCGCTTGAACTGTTTGTTTTGAAATTTGAAAATAACATTTTTGTAATGTTTTAAAAACGAGGCTGAGCAGGGAATTCTTGGTTTTAATAAAGCATTTTAGATTTTCAGAACTGGTCGTTTATAACAGTAGTGTAGAAAAGGTCAGAGGTCAGAAGGGGTCAATGACCCTGACAAGTTATGCGATTCCCTTCCGCGCGATAAAGTTTCTCTTTGGGAAATCTGGTCGAGATGAAATACATTAAACATTCTTGTTTGCGCATGAGCATTCTTATTTTTGTCAATGATGTTTTATCTTTGAAATGATCCTTGAGCAAATTTTCTTTTCAAAATTTTGAAAAAAAAACATTAAAAAAAAACGTTTTGAAACCAAAATTATTGTAATACGATTTTGGAACAATTTTGGATTATATTGTATTGTATTTTTATAACGGATTTAGAATTAACTTAAATTAATTAGAAATTAGCTTTCAAATTAATAATAATAACATCTTGAGTGGCCTAATTTTTCTGTTCCTTTAATTGATTAAGAGTTGGCGGTGGTGGCCTAGTGGTTGGAGCTTCAATCTCTCTTCACTAGCCATCATGAGAACGGGGGTTCAAATCCC